>CAXKVX010002587.1:0-23172 GCA_964058865.1 Eleocharis quinqueflora
ATCATTTCTGTTCAACCATATACACCATAGAATCGCTGAACCTATATTTTCCATAATCATCTTTTCTTTAGCATTTAAGCTACTAATCAATTGTGCTAAATCTTCCAAACTTTTGGGAGTTTTGTTTTCATTGACCTTTACCCGCATCCAAATTTTTTTGCTGATATCACACAAAAAGAACAAATGATTAACAGATTCCTCATGATTGCAATAATGACATTTTGTCTCTCCCTTCCAGCTTTTTCTTTCCAAATTTACCCTAACCAGAATTCTATTTCTTGCCATTAACCACAAAAAAATCTTTATCTTCATTGGTACTTGCAAAGACCAAATGTTTTGCCAGTTAGGGAAATTAACCCCTCTGATAGGCCATTTTGCATATCCACTACGGCACGATCTAAGTAACTGTCCACGATTGAGATCGTGGACAAAATCGACACTATCAATATAAATACGCCTACGTCCAAGAGAGAAGGGGATCAGACAACAAAGAACACTAAATATTACTACAGAACTCATAACTCAAGAGATAGGCAGTTAACCTCTCCGGTTAACTGCTCTCTACCCATTTCCACCCCAGAACACCTACGGGCTATCTCCCAGATAGACCGTAACACCCTCTATCACATATCCACCTGTACATCTCTCTATTAATTGAGATTTTTGCATCTCTTCCTTGCCATAGCACCCTATATGCATGTGCTACCAAGATGATATTTGCTATTGTCTTTTCCTGCAATTCACACAATTCTGCCCTTTGAAGGTGAGACAAATTTCTTCTGAGGCAGATTTCGAGTTAGTTTGATGTTTTGGTCTTTTTGCAGACTAAAAGTTCGTAATAAATATTTTGAATATTACACTAAAAATATATTAATATTATGATCATTTTGTACTTCAATTTAAACATTAGACGTAAAGTACTATTTAAAAAATATATATTATCATTGTTCTCATTGTCAGAATTGTGTTTGTTCCAATGAAGAATTCTGGTGACAATTAAACTCTCTTAAATCAAAAAATTTAATCTATTCCTTGACATTACTTTTTCTTTTATTTTTTTATTTTGAGCATTGTATTACGCTTACGCAAGCATGAATATGTGAATATGTGGGGAAACTTATAGTCCAGTGCCTCCATGAACCACGATAGCATAGTAGGACTGTCAACGCATTACGTTTTTAATGTTTTGTGTTTCGTTTTGTTTTAACGCAACGTTAAATGCAAGAAATTTTGGTTGCGTTTATTAAACGCGACATAAGATGCAAAAGATTTTGGTTGCATTTTGTTAAACACAACGTAAATGTGAACGATTACTTTCGTTACGTTTAAATGTGTCTTACGTTAAAAATTCTACAAGTATGAAATATTCTGAATCGCAAAATAGAAATAGGCGAAATTATAGGGACTTAAAAGCTCTTGATGAGAATTTACGAAGAAAAAGATAGGAGATGGATACGAATTGTTTTCTCTATTTGTATGCAATTTTGGAGATGACTAAGAATGACTTCTATTTTTACATGCACATGAAAGAATCTATTTTCTTTTATTAATTGAATACAACATAAAAGTATTATTTTATGTCTAAACTCAATCACAATTATTTGTTCTTGCAAAAATGGGAGTCTCTTTTCTAATTTTAAAATATGCGAGATATAATATGGATAGGACGTGAATTGTATGATGAGATTTGTATTGGATCTCATAATATAATAAATTTCTCTTAGTCTATTTTTAGGATGCATGCAACTTTTTCCATAAATCTTTTTTTTTAATTCGAAAGTTTCATAGAATGCAACTTTTGGATAATGCAGTTTTTCATGCAGTTTGAAGCAAACTTTATCAACTTTTGATTTTGTTGTGCACTTAGCAGATGTTCAAAAATAAAAATGAAAGTTTTTAACGTTTATTTAAACGCAATGTTCTACGCAAGAAAAAATCCTTACATAAACGCAACGTAACACACAAGAGAAAATTGTTACGCTCTTAAAACATAACGATTAATGCAAATAGGTATTTGCGTCAACGTTTCATGCGTTTGATAGTCCTATAGCAGAGAATCTAAGCTTTAAAATGGTTTCAGGTTTGAAACTAACACTTCGGTAGGGCCCAATCCATGCAAGTAGGACCGTCATTCTCTGTGTATCCTTCTCTGCTCCGCACATTGTGCATTCAATCTGAATCGTCGAATTAAAGATCAACGACGGACTGCTAACGATAGATTCACGAGAGCCCATCATCTATATCTATACTATCTTATAAAGCACGTAAAGACTGGAGATCTCCATTTGTTCAGACTTTTTGAATTTCCAAAAATATCCTCGCATTAAATCAAAGTTTATTGAAAAATAAAGGACTGTGATTAATCGTTCTGCATTTTCTTTACGTCGACTGACCCTTTGCACGCTCTGCATCGCTCCACCATCCAACTCTTCGCTCCTCTTCCATCTCTTCGCCTTATTGACCCTCTCCCTCGCTCCCTCTCGCTCCTCACCATGGCGAGATCGCCGAAACCAAGCCCTCCTTCACTCTCACTCTTGTGCACGCTCACTCTCCAGTCGCTCCTCTCGGTACATTCGCCGGCCCCGACTCGCTTGACCTACTCCATCGCTCAATTAATTGCTCGCCCTAACTTGCCATCCGAGTCAAGGCTGCTTCGCTCTTCTTCCATCCCTCAACCTCTTCCCCTCTCTCGAGTGAGTTGTCATCGCCTTATCTACCACTCACCTCTGCTGCCAGCGGCCATCGCCTTTGATCTACTGATCGCCACCCTCGTTGCCATCAAAGGAGAGCTTTTGACCTTTTTGCAGCGTTGAACAGATCGTTCACCACTTTGAGGTGCCTCCACCTTAATTTCCGTCATCGACGAAGCAAGGGTAGCTCCGCTGCATTTTTTTGTCCTCCTATCCTCACCAATTTGGCTGACGGAGGTGCTAACCCTTCTTTTCATTTTGAGAGCCAACTAGAGGTGCTCCAACACAGTGAAGGGTCGCAAAGACGAAACTGTCCATACCAGGGGCGGATTCAGGATTCTCGCTAGGGAGGTTCAAGATTTATGGTTTTTTTTCAGGGGGTTCGAAATGATGGTTATTTTTAGAAAAAAATATTTTATATGGTCATTTATGCAAAAAAATTCAAATACATGGTCATTTTTGAAATTTTTTTAATATATATGATCCTTTTTGAAAAAATTCCAAGAGATTCAGCTGCACTCTGGCGCTACGTAACTCCGCCACTAGTCCATACCCTAGATCCTTTGGACGAAATCCTATAATCAACACACAGTTCCACACAGACGAGGCCCTAGAATCAACACAATACTGAGAGCTGTAGTGTCTCCTCCACCAGGTAATAAATTACTAATTTCATCACTTTTATGCAAGGGATCAATGCTTACAGCTTTCTTTAGACTTACATATTAAGATTTTTGCAATTCTCAGCACTAAGGAGCCCACCAAGCAATAGTGAGGTTTTCCAATCCCAGTTATAAGGAAAAGCTGCCTAAAGTTACAAAATAAATGTTGAACTTTCAGGTAAGAATCAAAATCTTCCCTCCTTTTCTTAGAGTTTACAATGCTCGCATTACCAGTTTGACCATTCAATCGGTCATAAAGCATAATAAACATTTCTAGGCACAAAACAAGCATCTAACAAATAGAAGTGGTACGATTTGAGTGAAAAGGTGCTGGTAGGTCCTGTGCTGGTCAGATTTAAAATAAGTATTTTGTGTATGCACCTTTAGTGCGGCTCCAAGAACAAAGGTCGATATAAGCACACCAGGTCCTGCCAATAGCACCATTTGCACCATGCATTTCTATAACAAGGGATGATTGTTAAACAATAAATCAATGGCTCATTTAGAAACATAAGGAACGATGGTAGAAAAGTAAGGAAGATAAAACCTTTATTTGGTGAACTTCCATTGAGAAAGCGCTCTCAAAGAGAAGAGCAGGAAGAAAAACGGACAAGAGGAGATTTGGGTTTATGTTAGACCCTAAATAGCAGCATCTTATTTCATTTTTTTTAAGAAAAAAGGTGATAAGATGAGAAAAATATAAACTATTTTTTGTGAATTTTTTCTTTGTTTTGTTTGAGTTTTTCTTCTCGTTACATTTCTCCTAACTTACATCTCCTTTTATACAGGAGTTTATAACGAATTTATTTGTTTTCGTTATACAGTGTTTTCTACTGTTATACAGTGCTTCTTGCTTTCTTGTTTTCTATATTTCCTATTTTACATTTAGGTCCTTCAGAGATCTATTATTCTCAACACTCTCCCTCAAGCTAGGATTATAGATATCTAATAATCTAATTTTGCTAATTATTTCATCAAACGTCTTAGGAATCAATCCTTTTGTGAAGACATCGGCTAACTGATCTTCACTTCGCACATATGGAGTCTCAATTTCTTTTGCTTGCACTTTCTCTCGTACAAAATGACAATCGATTTCAATGTGTTTTGTTCTTTCGTGAAATACAGCATTTGAAGCAATATGTCTTGCAGCATTATTTTCACAGTACATCTTCATTGGATCCTTGATCGGAAAATTTAATTCTCCGAGCAATTATTTGATCCATGTGAGTTCACTTGCTGTGGATGCCATAGCTCGATACTCAGCTTTTGCGTTTGATCGTGCTACAACATTTTGTTTCTTGTTCTTCCATGTGACTATATTTCCGCCTACAAACGTGCAATAGCCAATTGTTGATTTTCGATCAAAACTTCTGGCCCAGTCTGCATCAGAATAGCCACATACATCATTAGAATTATTATTTTTCATCCATATACCATTTCCGGTTGATTTTTTTAGGTACCTTAAAATCCTATCAATTGCATCAAGGTGTGGTTTTCTTGGTGCCTGCATAAATTTACTAACTTGGTGTACCGCAAAGGATATATCTGGTCTTGTTACTGTTAGGTAAATTAGTTTACCTACAAGTCTTTAGTATTGAGTAATATTTTCTAAAAGTTCACCATCTTCAGCATTTAGTTTACAATTACTATCAATTGGAGTTGCAGCGGGTTTGGCTCCTAACTTACCAGTTTCCTTGAATAAGTCAAGAGTGTATTTCCTTTGTGAAATAAGTAAACCTTTGATAGAATGGGCTATTTCTATTCCTAGAAAGTATTTCAACTTACCAAGATCTTTTATTTCAAATTGCTCTTTTAGTGACTTTTTTACCTCACTGATTTTATTACAACTGTTTCCGGTTATAATTATGTCATCAACATATACTAGTACTACTATAGTATCATTATCCTCATGTTTTAAGAATAGTGAAGTATCGGATTGGCTTACTTTGAAACCACAATTTATTAAGAAATGAGAGAGCTTGTCATACTATGTTCTTGGAGATTGCTTTAGTCCATAAATTGATTTTTTTAACCTACAAGTAAGGTTAGCATTGTTTTCCATGATATGACCCGGTGGTAATGTCATATATACCTTTTCCTCAAGTGTTCCTTGAAAGAATGCATTTTTTACGTCCATTTGGTATAGATTCCAACCGTTATTTATGGCTATAGACAACAAAATTCTTATGGTGTTCATTTTTGCTACGGGAGCAAAGTTCTCTTGGTAGTCAATACCATATGTTTGTGTATACCCTTTGGCAACCAATCTTGCTTTGTACCGTTCAATGGTACCATCGCTTTTGTATTTAATTTTGTAAACTCATTTACACCCAACGGGTTTTTTATTTTGAGGTAATTTAACAATTTCCCAAGTGTCATTTTTTTCGAGTGCTTTTAATTCCTCATTCATTGCCCTTTTCCGAACTACATGTTGTTTGGCTTCTTCAAATGTATTAGGTTCATCTACTTCATCGATGGATTTGAGAAATGTATTATGACATTTTGATACTTTATCATATGAAATAAAATTTTGAATAGGATACTGAACCTCATAGGTTACGAAATCTCGTAACCTTGAAGGTGATCGACTTGGCCGAGATGACCTTCTTGGCTCAATCTCTTCTTGCTCGTGTTCTATCTCCCCCTGTCTTGGATCATCTTCCGATCCTATATCAAGGTCAGAGTTTTCTTCTATTTCTTCATTTCCTAATACAACTTGCTCTTCAAATTGGTTAATAGTTGTAAAGTCAAAATCATTTGCAGCTACGGTATCTTCAAGATTTTCATTATCCTTAGAATAAAACGGTTTATCTTCAAAAAATGTTACATCCCTAGAAACATATAACTTTTTGTTTATAGGATCATAACATTTATATCCTTTCTTTTGTAACGAATATCCTAAAAAGATGGTTTTGATGGAAGTATGATCAAGTTTGTCCCTTTTGTTTTGATGTACAAAACATACGCAACCAAATACTCTTAGGTGATTGGTGTTGGGTTTGTTTTTGAGATGATTTCTATTGGACTCTTGTTTTCTAAAATAACACTTGGTAATCTATTTATTAAATAGGTTGCCGTTTGAACTGCATTTGACCAAAAAAATTTAGGGACATTGCTTTCGAACATTAGTGCTCTAGTTACCTCAAGAAGATGGCGGTTTTTCCTTTCGGAAACCCCATTTTGTTGAGGTGTATAGACGCACGTAGTTTGATGCACAATTCCCTTTTGTTTAAGAAAATTTGTCATAGTTTGGTTTAGAAATTCCATACCATTATCAGATCTAAGAATTTTAATTTTTGCATTATATTGAGTTTCAACTAAATTAAAAAATTCTTGAAATAAAGTAGGAACTTCACTTTTATGTTTTAGTAAATATAGGTGAGTTAGTCGGAAAAAATCGTCGATAAATGTAACGAAATATTTAAAACTATTGTAAGCTTCCACAGGAGCAGGACCCCAAACATCAGAGTGGATAAGTTCAAATTTTTCTTTACTTCTAGTATTAGATAGTACAAAAGGTAGCTTTGTGTGTTTAGCTAGTTTGTATGTTTCACACTTGCTACAATCAGAAATTGGAAAATCAAATACACATTTTGAAATTTTATCAGAGGGATGACTTATTCTTTTGTGCCATAAATTCCCAAGTTCTTGATTTTTGGAGTAAAACAGAAACTTGGGTATATTCAAAATATATAATCCATTTTGAAAACTTCCTTCACCAATCATCATCTGGGTTTTTAAATCCTGAAAAAACACATTGTTTACTGAAAAAATAGTTTTACAATTTAATTCTTTTGAAAGCTTTCCTATTGAAAGTAAGTTGGACGTACAATTCTCAACATGTAATACTCGTCCAATATTTCTTGAGAAAATCTTGATGGTACCGTAACCATAAATTTTCATTTTTCCACCATTTGCAACATATACATATTCCTACGTATGATTTTTTTGGTAGTCAAGTAACAAGGTTATATCTCCGATCATATGGTCAGTTGCACCGGAATCTAAAATCCAAACTAATTTATCATTTTGATTTTCTGAATTTTCTTTGGACTTTCCTAAAAAAGTATATTTTACCAGGCCCACATTTGCTCTTTTCTGGGGTATTTGGTATTTTTTCTCGGTTGGGCTAAGCTTCAGTTCTATTGGGCTAAATTTATAACGTTGGGTATTAAATAAACTTGAGATGGGTTGTGTTGCGCACAGAGAGTTGAGTCGGGCCAGCAATGCATTTATTTCCGAGTGAACTGAAGAATCGCGATTCACCGAAGCGTCTCTGTGACTTTCCCGATTCTTCTCTTTCTCTCGAACCTTCTCTTCTCGATTCTTCTCGCACCTTCTCTTCTCGATTCTTCTCGCACCTTTCCTCTTTCTTTTATGCCTGTGCGCTGAACCCTTTCTTCTCCCCCTTTGCGATTCTCGCCCGATCTTCGTTCCACCAGTCAGGTCGCAGCTTAGGGTGTAAGTGCCAGCACTTGCCTCTGTCGTGACCTTCTCTATTACAGTGATCACACTTTCTGGGTTTCCCCCCTTTCTGTTGTGAGTTGTGGCCGTAGTTTCGGTTTACTGCCATGGCCAGGGTCTCTGACCTTTCTTGCGAAATCGAGGTGCCACCCATGAGTCCCCGTCATGACTCCTCTCCCTAAAGGCGAGCCATGGCGTCTTCTAGGGTTGGGAGTTCGGCTGAGAAGAGGATTTGGGCCCTCATTTGCTTGTATGACTCATCCAGGCCTGATAGAAACTGGTACAACATCTCATGCTCCCTTTCTTTGATAATAGCTGGGTCTGATGTTGGTGCTCGATACTGGTAGTACTTCTCACACTTTCGTTTCAGATCTCCTATATACTGGATCATGGACCTTTGGTTCTGTTTCAGGCCTTGGATTTCTTTTTTTAACTGGTAAATGCGGGAGAAGTTCTTTTTCTGGCTGAAATGTAGGTTTACTGCTTCCCCAGAGTTTGTGAGATGAATCGTGGAACATGAAAAGCTGTTTGGTTTTGGGTTCCATGGAATTGAGCATAAGGTTAATGGCTTTGTACTCATTTCTACGTCACTGTTTGAACTCAGTGACTTGCTTGGCATCTGGTTGTGGTTCTTCTCCAGTAATATGTTCATAGAGCTCCTTCTCGTGGAGAGTAAGGATTATTGCTCTGCTCCAAAGTTGGAAATTATGGCCTCCCAATCTTTCTGAGATTTGGGATGAACCAAGCTCGATGTTGGTTATGGTGTTGGTTACGTTCTGTGGCACAGAGGTAGTTTCTGACATTTCTGGTATTTTGCTGCTCTTTGATTTTTGGTACTCAGTTCTTTAGGAACTGTAGGTGAAAAAAGAGGTAGTTAGTGGGATTTTGTTGGTAGATGATGAGCAAAAGATTTTCTGGTAAGGGAAAGGATCTGAACAGATACAGTGACACAAGATTGCTCTGATATCATGAGAAAAATATAAACTGTTTTTTGTGAATTTTTTTCTTTGTTTTGTTTGAGTTTTTCTTCTCAGTTACATTTCTCCTAACTTACATCTCCTTTTATGCAGGAGTTTATAACGGATTTATTTGTTTTCGTTATACAGTGTTTTCTACTATTACACAGTACTGTTATACATGCAGTGCTTCTTGCTTTCTTGTTTTCTATATTTCCTATTTTACATTTAGGTCCTTCAGAGATCTGTTATTCTCAACATAAGAAGAATGAAACAGTTTGTTAACCCCATTATAGAGAGGTAACAATGAAAAAGTTAAAAACGACTAACAAAGACGGATGCCAGACCCCAGTTTGAGGAGACTATGTTTACATTCGATTGAGTCTGATTTTTGTTTGGTTGTGCTTGTTTCAGAAACACACAGCCTAGGTTCCAGTTTATTGCTATGAACAGAAGAAATACAGGTACTAATTAGTCATTGTGATTTTTATTAGTTCTATTAAATCCAGTTAGGGATTATTTTCTTCTTTTGCTTCAATATATGCCTCAAATCAAAGAACATAAATACATTGCAACTGGTGATTTCTGTCATGCCAGTGCTAGATATCAACACTGCATTATTCACAACTTATGTTAGGATAATGCATTTATATACAGATTAGTTTTAAATAGTATTTTATTAAAATTTCATTTGTTTATTTTCTTTTTGCATAATATTTTGAGGGATTTTAATTTTTTAAATATACAAGCAAACTGCTACATAATGAGGTTGTCAAGTATGAGTACTGATTGTAACGTGAAATTGTTAATTAGATAACCACAAGGGCATTGATTGTTTTGGTGTCATCATGTGTCTGGTGGCTTTTATTGTGGTCTTGTGTCCTGAATTTGTGCATATTTGAGGTTTTATCATTGAAATTGTAATGTTTACCGTAATTTTAATTTATTTGTTTGTTTTTCATAATAACAGAAAATTTAATGGAGGACTTGTTGGGTGATTTTGAGTATGAGTTGCAACTTGCAACCACCTTATTTGTTGTATCGAAATGCAACTCAGAAGGTTAATGACATTTGGTTCTACAATCAAGCTGATTGTGAAGCTGTTGCCAATCTCTTTGGCAGGTACTGAACCGAACCATATTTCAAATTATGTAGTCTGTCAAACCTGCGCTTTGTTCCTTCCATTATAAGGAACCAAATCTGCTGCTTGTTAAAACCCTGCTTGTTTCGATTTGGACCGTTTAAAATTCATCTAACGGTCAAAACATCTGTTCTCTGAATCAAATCACAGCCATCTGTGACGATCGAGCAGTCGTATCGAGACAAACAGAATGCTGCTTGCCTCAAAAACAAGCAGCAGATTCGGATCCCCATTATAATTAGTTTGGCACTTGTTTGGTAAATGTTTTTATTTTTTTAAATGATGATTCTCTGACCAGACTCCATGCTATTGGTTGTGTTGGATATTGTATTGTCTTTTCATTGGCAGACTTTGATACACTACCTGTGCTCTATCAGGCCATGTGGCAAGATCTGTATCTGTATGTACTTCTTTTCACCCATGTGGAAGGACGGTACTATATAGATTATACCTGTCTGATCTACAACGGGTAGAAGATACGTATTTTTTTAATCTGGGCCTTACATAGGAATACAAATGATCTTTAGGAGCCCAATCAGATGGCCCCCATGCATGTTATTCCTGCTATTCATGGGATTTAAAACAGTAGAAATGAGTCTCAGTAGTGTAGAACACTGAACAGTTACATTTGGTGGTGTTTCATGGCAGTCTCTTAGTACATAATACGTGATCAATCATTGAATACGAGTTATATTATGCAAAGGACCAGTACTTGGTCATAGTCTGGTTTTTCATGGCAGTACTTCACGATTTTCATTTGTTGGTTACCCTAACTTTTTTATTTGTTGACAGGATATTAAATGCTTACTCGAATGTTCCTCCAAAAGCAAAAGTCTCCTCAGCAAAAAAGGTGATTTAGCTATTTTGCTGGATGGTTTGTGTACACCTCTTATTGCAAAGCTCAAATTGCAAAGCAAAATAATTGTTCTCTGGCCCTACAGGTGATCTCAAAGTATACTCCTATTTTTTTTTCTCTGCATCTCTCTTTCCCTAACCCTACAAATTGCAAAGCTAAAATCATTGTTCTTGATCTGTTAGTTACTTAGTGATTCTTTTTAAATATCAATCGATTCTTGTGTTGTTCAAGTTAGTTAGTTAGTTTTTGGTTAGTTTCTCTTTACTGTCGTTATTGTGCAAAAAGACTTCATTAAATTTATTTTGATGCAATGAATTTTGTAATTAGTTGCTTAATTTGGATGATTAACCTATATGGACAATTGTGGGTTCCATGTACAAGCAACGAAATAGGTATGAGATTATTCTTCTTGCAATTATGCTTTTGCTTCAATTTTAATCTAAATGTGATTACTAGATTTTGTCTTATAACTAAAATTTCTTGCTGGCAGGTTCAGAAGTACAAATAAAATATATACATGATAGAATAATATCAAAATACAAGGTTTGTCTTATGATCTGTTAATGTAATCATTAATTATAAGCTTTAAATTATAATTTGGCAACGAGTTTTACGTAGTTATAGTTGATTATTAGTTCAGAATATTGCATATTTTTTATTGTTGTCAAGGTCTTAATGTTGCAAGGACACAATGAACATAACATTTAGGGTTACAAATCACCTCTATCTAAACACAAATTACTCATATTTTATTTGCTTAGATATGCATAAATCTGTCATGACTCCTAAGTTGCTATTTTTCAGGTGCTTGCATAGTGTCAATGTACCCGAATGGATGAAATGGAAGTGGCACATGCTTTTCTGGTGGGTGTGTCGCGCCACACATACCAAATGCGCATGGAGGAGAGCTTTCAAGGCCGCTCCAACCCATGCCTAATTGCTGTCTTTTCAAATACATGATCATTTTTGAAAAAAATTTAATATATATGGTTATTTTTGAAAAAAAAAATTCCAAGGGAGTTCAGCTGCACCCTCTGGAGCTACGTGGCTCCGCCACTGCATGATTTACTTCAATCAGCAGAAGGATCATGATATCATGGATGGGTTTGAAGATGATTTGAGGTAATTAATTATCTATTGTCTTAACAAAAGTATGAGGTCAGTTATCAAAAATATGATTGAGAATTGAATATCCATTCTATTTCTGGTGATACCTCCTCTCCTCAAAGATTATGAAGTTAGGTTTTACATTGTGTGTATAGAGGATATTAGCGAAAGCCGAAAAGTGAATATAGAACTCATGTATTTTTCAATACTGCAATGAATAAAGCACATTTTTTATGAGTTTTCTGTCAATATTAGCTTAATTAATGCATCACGCATCATGTAGAGAATGTATAGATCATATGTAGAGCATTTCAGGTACACAAATGCTTTGAAAACTCTTTTCTTTCCTTTCGATCAATTTTTGGTAAAATATAGGGTTGGCTTGACTGGTATTGTGACATATCTGGCCTTCTTTGATTTTTCTGTTTTTTCTTGCTTCTCTGGGTTGGATATTGAGCAATGAAACTAATAATGGAAGTGTTGCACTAGCCTTCAAGTCAAGTTGAGCTCATTTTATACTTATTCTGGTTTGACTCTCTCCTTCAAATAAACTTGTGAGAAACTTTTTTTCATTTTGTCCTCTCTGATACCCTTTTGTGTATGAAACTTCACTGATCCTTAAAGATCATAACAGATGGCCTCAATATTTATTTGACTTTTTTTTATCAATGAGTCAAAAGATATAGGGTTTTCAAAATCTTAAGTCTGACTCTGGTCAAATACTGAAGTAACCCCCTTCCTTAAGCAAACTTAAAGTAGAACAACTCTTTATAATATTTTAAAAAAGTTGTGTATCAGTACTACATCATTTATATGTAGTGATTTTTGACTAATGCATTTCATAGGAGAATTTGGAAATATTATAGTCCTTGTTTAAATTATTATGTTATTTTACTGTTAGTTTAGATAATTAATTTTCTACATTTTAAATAATTGTTTCTTTTTAAAAATATGTTTGAATTGTTTTATGCAACTACAGGTAATTATCTGCAAGTTTTGAAAAAGGAAAAGCAGACAGCTTAGATACATAATATACATGTAATTTCCAAACTAGCCCGACTTCTATGCCAAGGATGTGTAACAATAACTTTACTCCAGAACTATAAAATTTCATTCTTAACCAACCTATTGGCAAAACCCCTAGGCTCTTGTTAACAGCGTTCCCTCAGGCTATACCGCTGTGACGTACAAGAGACGTAAGGGATCGTTAGAGAGAACTTCACCTACCATATCAAACGAGACCAAATTCTGCAAAATTCACTGAAGGAAATCGAAAATATTGTGATACAAATTCAGCTACCAGAAATATATGTGGTTATCATGTATCAAGTAGCTAGGTTCGTGTGTTCCCTCAAGCTATACCGCTATGACGCACAAGAGGTGTAAGGAATTATTAGAGATAACTTCACCTACCCTATCAAACGAGACAAAATTCTGCAAAATTCGCTGAAGGAAATCGAAAATATTGTGATGCAAATTCAGCAACCAGAAAATATATGTGGTTATCATGTATCAGGTAGCTAGGTTCGTGTGTTCCCCGGGACAAACCGCTGCGACGCACAAAATACGTAAGGGATCGTTAGAGAGATGTTCACCTACCCTATCAAACGAAACCATTTCCTAGAAAATCTGCTGAAAGAAATTAATAATAATAGGATGCCAATTTAGCAACCAGAAAATATGAGCTTACCTTCTCAAATTTGGCTATGTACCCAGTATCATGTATCGAGTAGCTAGGTTTGTGCATTCCTCTAGACTATACCGTTGTGACACACAAGAGGCGTAAGGGATCATTAGAGAAAACTTCACCTACCCTATCAAACAAGACCACATTCTGGAAAATCTGCTGTACGAAAACAAAAATATTTTGATGCAAATTCAGCAACCAGAAAATATGTGCTTACATTCTCAAATTTGGCTAAGTACCCAGTCCAGTATCATGTATCAGGTAGCTAGGTTCGTGCGTTCCCCCAAACCAAATCGATATGACGCACAAGAGGCGTAAGGGATCGTTAGAGAGAACTTCACCTACCATATCAAACGAGACCATATTCTGAAAATTCGTTGTACGAAGTTGAAAATATTCTGATGCAAATTTAGCACTTCCCGCTTCCCGCTTCCCGCTTCCTACTTCACGCTTTTCGCTTCACGTTTTCTGTTTCATGCTTCATGCTTCCCGCTCCACGCTCCACGCTCCACGCTCAACGCTTCCCGAACCACGCTTCCCGCTCCCCCTCCACACTCCACGCTACTCGCTCCACACTCCACGCTTCTCGCTCCACTCTCCACGCTCACCGCTCCACGCTCCACGCTCCAGGCTTACCGCTTTCCGCTTCCCGCTTCACGCTCGATGCTTCACGCTTCACCCTACCCGCTTCCCGCTTACCGCTCGACGCTTCCCGCTTTCCGCTCCACGCTCCATACTTCTCACTCGACGCCCCACGCTTCTCGCTCCATGCTCCACGCTCCACGCTCCACGCTACCCGTGTCACGCTTCATGCTTCACACTTCCCGCTTACCGCTCGCTCCACGCACCCTGCTCCCCGCACCTCGCACCCGCTCTGCGCTCCCCGTTGCCCGCTCACCGCTTCTCGCACTCGCTCTGCCCTCCTCGTTACCCGCTCACCGCTCCTCACACCCGCTCTGCAGTCCTTGTTGCCCGCTCCTCGCACCCGCTCTGCACTCCTTGCTGCCCACTCAACGCTTCATGCTCCATACATTTAGAATATTAAAAATTTACTAAATTTGATTTGCTAAACAAGGCAAACTAAACAAAATACTATTTTAGATTTATGTTCAGCGATATTTATTTTTATATTTTTTGAAAAAAATACTTTAGTAAATTATATTTTCGTTTATATTATTTCTTCTGTTGCTGTGTACGAGTACAATTACTAGCATTATTAAATCAACACTATTGATCTTAAATTGACGATTCAGATCAAACAATACGCACTCTGAGTATATGTTCCATGCAAGTAGGCCTTAAAGGAAAAGCATATCATACAACGAATTCGATTCTTTAAAGATCAGAATCCTCCTTCATTGACATCTTTCAATAATTTAATATTGCAACCAACCCACCGGCCCACAAGCATCTCTTTTATATCTTGAACCAAAACATGACAAAAAGAAAAGGAAGATCCGGGGGTTTGATTATATTTTGAAAATATTTGAATCAGGATAAGAAGCTTTTAGAAACTGTTCGACAAAATAGATAGATGGGAATTCCAAAGAGGTCAAGTCAGACTTGTTCTCCTTCTTCCCTTCATAGCTCGGAGAAAAAAACCCGTGAATTATAATCCAAGCCATCGCTTTCAAAGTTACATAAAGAAGTGTGACCGTCTATTTTAAAGAGACGAGCAAAACGAGAGAAAAAATAATTCAAATAAAGATCTCGCTCGATTCGACTGCTCCAGAGCTCAGACCAGAGAAAAGAAAGAGAGCAATTTTGAGAGGTAACACATAGAGAGAAGAAAGCCATGTCGGGAGGAATCGCTCGCGGTCGTCTCACAGAGGAGCGCAAGGCGTGGCGCAAGAACCATCCTCACGTCCGTACACTCTGATCCTCTTTCGCTGTGTTTGAGATTTTCTCCTTTTTTATTCTTTTTAATTGGTTTTGACGTATTTTGTTTAATTTTGTTTGAATTAGGGCTTTGTGGCAAGGCCTGAGTCGTTGCCGGATGGATCGGTCAATTTAATGGTGTGGAACTGTAATATACCCGGAAAGCAAGGGGTAGGTTTGGTCTCTAACTCGTATATCCTTTTTAAAGCATGGAATTTGTATTCCATTTTGGCTGATTGAAGAGGAGATTTTGTTGAGTAAAATGGGCAAATTTAATTTGTGATATAGATGTGCTATACATAATCAGTAGCTGGTACTAATTTCTATTCTCTTAGGAATTCTAGGCCTGAAAAATGTGGTTTGTGCGATTTGTTCACTGTTACAATTGGCTTGAATTAAACTGTTTACTAATCTGAATGAATTTTGGGATTGGGCGTTGCAGGGCCTTTTGTTGGTATAAGCAGAAGAATCATGTAAATTGTTTGCTCTAGTGTCTGAGTAATGTGCTGTTTCTGTTTCTTCTAAGGTTTGAAACAATGTCAGATAGTTGGCTATATTGTTTTTACCTATTAATATTGGAGTGTAGTGTACATAACAAAACTGAACATTGCTGCATTTGTGTGTGAGTTGTTTTTGGAATTAATATTGCATAATGTATGGACTCCTGCGCTACTGTGATCCTCTAACAAGTCTTTAAGGAATTGGCAATTCGATCTGGAACCACATTTTTTTCTGATAATTCCTTATGACAGTAAAAGAAGATTTCATCTGTTATTCCATCTCATAACCTGACTGGATCTGCAGATACAACCATGTATCCTTCTCCCACAAAGTGATTGTTTTATGCATGCATATTTTGTATGTTACAAGCTTAAGATGAATTATGGTAATTGATGTGTTGTGTAGACAGAATGGGAAGGAGGATTTTACCCTTTGACGCTGCATTTCAGTGAGGATTATCCAAGCAAGCCTCCGAAGTGCAAGTTCCCTCCTGGCTTCTTCCACCCGAATGTCTACCCATCTGGCACTGTCTGTCTTTCAATCCTCAACGAGGATAATGTATGCCACTTTCTTTGTTCTGTGCATTCGTGTGATGTGTGTTTTGAGTTGTATATGAAACCACACAAAGAATAATTTCAAGTTCGTATGATTTGCAGTCTGGTCTGACATATTTTGCTAGGTTGAGCGGTGTTTGGTTGCTTAAATAAACACTGCCAGGCTGCACCATGAACCCGTATTGGATTTAGTTTCACATGGTTTTAGCAGACCTATACTCCACTGTTAATATTTCCAATTTTTTTCCTGATAATCTGAGTTTATTGCAGAAGTTCCATTTTCAGTTGTTAACAACCCTCTTTTTGGTTCTTGGTATATATGACATTGTCTAAATTAAATTGAGTGGAAGTTATTACTAGTTCTTGGTATCTGTTGTCAATTAACAATGGTAACAAATTTAGTTGAGTATTGTTTTGTCCTGCATCTATACTCAAATGTATTTACCATTTTTTTATAATGTTTCAAATATTTATATAAATTGTTTACAGCCCAGTTGTCATTTTTTCTAACAAATGGTGGGGAATTCGTAAAGAGAATCTACTTTATAGTAATGGGGAACCTTATTCTGAAAGCGATTTGCATTTTATTTCTTGCTTAATACTCGTACTTTAAAGAGAAAAACAAATTGGTTTTGAATTTCTTCAGCCCTAGCTATAAGTCTATTAGAAATCGTGGTGTGTGATTTTCAAAGGAGAGTTGTTTTACAGGAATAACTGCCAAAAGTGAAAATCATGATGTGTTGTTGTTACGTTTTGATACTTGAACATTCTTTGTTTTATGCACAATTTTCAGGGTTGGAGACCTGCAATTACTGTAAAACAGATACTAATGGGAATACAAGATTTGCTTGATATGCCTAATCCTTTAGATCCTGCCCAAACTGATGGATATCAGCTTTATATGCAGGTATATATAATCTTCTTCTTTTCTTTTCTTTTAAAATAAAAATAAGTTCAGCTTGAAGAAATGTAAAAAACCTGTGATCCCTTTGTTCCCCATTTCTTTGTTTTGTTTATTGGATTCGTCAGTGTTTGCTTTATTTGTTTGGGTTATTGAAGCTCATCGAGACTTAAAATTGAGCCTTGCTGTCAGTCATTTGTGCCAAATTCTAGTCTTGTTAATCTCTTTTCTCGTGTCTTAGTTGATGATTGACTTTCATTAGTAAGAGAAAATTAATTGTTAGTTCCATTCCCTGTGCTGTAATGCAGGATCGAGAGGCTCATCAACTTTCATTAGTAAGAGAAAATTAATTGTTAGTTCCATTCTCTGTGCTGTAATGCAGGATCGAGAGGAATACAAGAAGCGTGTGAGGCTGCAGGCCAAGATGTACCCATCCCTGCTCTAGCCTGGCCTGCCTCCTGTGATAGAAAACCCTTCTATGATGCACATCCATCTTTAGTAACCTTACTAGTTCCAACCATTTCATTGTGTTGAGAATTGACTGTGAGACTCGAAGCTATTGTGTGCAAGTGTCTAGAGTGATGTTGTATGCGTGTGCTGTTTATGTGGTACTTAAGAATTGAGTGATGCCTGTGTCACATGTCATATGAGACAGCTCAATGGTAATATTGACCTCTGGGACTAGACTTTCCCATCATTCTATGCTCTGTGTCAGTGTCATGGCGAACCTCCAATTCTTCATATTTGTGCATGATTTATTGGTTTCTTTCTAAAGGATAATAGAATCGTGAGTTGCCTATAGCAATTTTTCTGTTGGTAAATATTGAGCAATAAATTGGTGAACCTAAAAGGAAAACTTGCTATAAGCCTTAATTAAGTAGGATTGTTAAGTTGCATAATAATTTTTCTAACCGTCCGTTTATATAAGTCTTAAATTGGTGTTAATTAAAGCAACTTAAATTTGGTTTCCTTTCATTATGAAGAGGTCATAACCATCACAAAGATATCAAGAGCAGCAATTTGGGCAAAAACAAAGGCTTGACAGAGTCATGCGTTATCATAATGCATTGACAATCTGTCACAATAGTTTTCCTACCTGTCATAACATATTGCCTACTCGTCACAATAGATTCTCAATCCGTCGTAATAGATTGAAGAGGAGAAGTGTTGAAGATTCACAAGACTGGCAGATCCTTGTGTTACTGTAACGCATTCCACATCTGTTATAACGAGTTGTCAACCAGACATAACGGGTCCTTAACCCATCACAACGGTTCTTGTTCAGAAGGGCTCAGAAACCAGTGGGCCAAGCAGAGAAGGGCAAATCTGGAAGTTCTCCAACTTGTTACAACATGTTATGTAACAAGTTTCCTATTTCTGTAACGCAAAAAAGAAAAATCAAGATTGCAAGACTTCAAGATGTGTCATGTTTATATATATCTTGGAGATATGAACCATAAAGATCAAGAAAGCCTTCCCCAAGCTTCCAAGCACAAAATTGAGCACCAGAAAGAGCACTAAAGCCTTCTCTTTTAGCTTCCTGATTCAGAGAGTGATAAGATAGCCATATTGTCTAATTATCGATCCAAGAATACTTAGTTTGTTGATTATTGTTTGGTGTACTACATTGTGTAGTCAAGTAGTGCATTTATTTCCTTGATTGTGTTGTCAATTAGACATGTTTACCTTGTATAGTGGTGTAGCCCCTTGCATAGATTTAGAAATCTAAGATTGATTTTCCTATGTGAGAAGAAATCGAAGATAGATTCTGCAATTGTAAGAACACTTATTATTTAGTGCAATTAGTTCCGAAAGAAGTTTGGTTTCAAAAGTCCTGTGAACGTGGACCTAATTTGTTTGTAGGTCAAACCACGTTATATTATGTTTTTTTGTGTTCTCTTGATCTCTCTTACTCTTTACTCTTTCTTTACTATATTTGCACTTCATTATTTGTTTCGCTCAATTGATTTTAGTACTTGCTTTCTTGTGATTTTAATTAGTTGATTAAGATCTGAAAGTTTGAATTGTAATTGTTAAAAGAGGAGGGATCTAATGCTCATGTCCATCGGTGCCCGTTGTGTCTATTTCTTGTTTCATGCTTAGATTTTAATTAGATGTTTTACGACAAAAAAATCTAGTTCTCTAAGAAATATAGCTTCACAGATTATTAGAATGTTGAATTATTGGTGCAGAAATAATAATGATCAATCTTTTTTGAAAATTAATATTATGATGCCACAGGATGTTCAGGTTTTGCCAAAACATATTCAAGAAATCGAAAACCTGATAGAGATGGAGACGATGGAGGAAATGCAGGAGAGGCAACGTGCGCAAGAACCTTTGTTTGGAAGAGGTCGTTGTCTTGAGTTATTATCTTTTCATGGATGATATTTGGCTGATCTGTCTTGTTCTGTTATATGTTGTTTTATTGATTTTGCAATATGAAACTTGTTAGGTTGCTACTTGGTTGTTGTTTTGAGGAACTATGGTGATTTGGTTTTCTTTTGAGAAACTATGGTGATTGGTATTTTTTGATGTAATAGGGATGATTATGAACTGATTTAGGCTAGAACTTAGATATGTACTAGGAGCTTGTTTCAATGAAACAGGTGGGTCCCCCCACTCTTTAGTCAAAAAAAACTATTTATTTTAAATCATTCTAATGCATGTTTGCAAAAATGGTAAAGTTTTAACTTCGTTTAAATACTCATCAAGAAAAATGGTTAAATCGTCTAATTTGAACTGTTGATTTTGTTAGCTCTTGATGACTATTGAAATAAAATTGAAATTAAGTAATATTTTTTTACACATACAATTAATATATATGAAAACATTCAATCAATTAGTTTTAATATTTAAGAATTTAAAAAATATTTAATTAAAATTTAATTTCATGAAAACCGATGAGGTACAAAATAATAAGCATTTAATTTCTTCCCTTGTTGTTAGATACATTCATTTACTTAAATTCTTCAAACCGAGCTTTTCGGTCGAAAGAATGAATAACCTTAAAAGTTAGAACGATAGTAACTCGTAAATGAACGGAACCTGGCCCATTTATCTCAAAATAAAAAAAAACGACTCTTAACAGGCCTAGACATTTTAGTTTCTCCATAATAGGCCCAAATTTCATCTAAATAGAACAAAGGCAACATTACTCTGGGCCTCTCGGGCAATTCGTGTAATTATCGGGTGCATCTAAAATCCGACACAAATTTTCAACTACACCAAATCTTAGGTGATAAACCCTGTGAAATCGCGGCGGCTGGGAAAGCGCACTCATGGCCACCGATGATCGGAAACCCGCGACTAAGGACAAGAAACACAAGAGGAAGAAGATAAAGAAGGACAAATGGGGCCAGACGTTGCTTCCTGAGACGGAGGATTGTGAACCAGAAGAGCAACTGGCTCCAGTGGAGGCAGCGGCGACGGAGGAGACTACTACTGGATCTTGCGGTCGAGGAGGGGAGGAGGCGTATGAAGCGCATAAGGTGGTGGCAAGTGGGATGCCTTACTCGACCACAGAGGAAGAGATCAGAGCGCTGTTTGAGGAGTGTGGGCCCATTCACAAGCTCCAGTTGTCGCGCTTTCCTGACTCCGGCAACTTCAGAGGCCTTGCTTTCATTACCTTTGAGGTATGAATGTCTTCTCTTCTTCTAGTGTTTTATTCTTATTTTTTATTTTGTGAAGGAAGTATTTGTTATTAATTAGTGAAGTCAGGTATATCAATTGTCAACTGAGGTTGAGTTTAGAAGAATTTCAACTGCTTGATAGAATGCCCACTAAGACCGATTGTTATGCTTTGAGATGTAAGCATCTTGAGAAGGTGCACTTGTGTTCAAAATTGCTGGTTTGTTTTACTATAACAAAAATGTAGGTTCAGTGAAGTTATTTATTGATTGTAATTTATGAGGGCTTGGGTAATTAAAATTATAATTTATTAAATCATAATTCTGAAAATCAATCAAATAAAAATGAATTAATGAATAAATAAATCACCAGACAAGACTGGAATTTGTTTTTGGTACACTGAGTAATAGATTCACGCGTGTCCTAAGAAAGAAAAGGTTCTGTCCCTTGCCGAAGTTATTCGCTTATCTATTATAAGGTTCACACTCGGAGCAAAGACCTCGTCTCCTTGAATTTTCTCTTCAGTTTCTATTATTTATTTATTTTCAATACTTCTCTTCATCTCTTCCACCTAAATAAGAGAGCAAACATGGTACTACACTTGGTGAAGTAGTTCGTGCACTACATTTTTGAATCAAAGGCATTCTGCGACCATGCAACCGGAGTGGAGACGAGACATTTGGATCAGGGTGCAAAACTCGGTGATAAATTACTTCACACGTGGGGCCACTATTCTTCTTTAGGGCAATGATGGCTCAATCGCTTGACTTAGCAAAACAAAATGCAGGCCCTTCACGTGATTTATTTATTCATTATTTTTGTTTGTATTTGACTGAATTTTTGAATTCTGAGTTTAATTATTGGAGCCCTCATAAATGAAAACTAAGAAATAATTTCCAACAGGTTCAAGTGTTATTAAAACGGTGGATCCGTACCAGTTTGATTTCAGGATAAGTACTGGTTCTGTCCAGCTATTCCAGTTGGATAGTTACCTTAGTTGGTCTGTAGTCTGTAGTCTGTATCATTTTAGTTGGCAGACCTGTCCAGCTGTACCTTGTTGGGCAAACAGTTGCCATGGTGTTCTGTACCAGTTTGGTTTCATCGCTGGTATTGGATCTGTCAAGTTGTTCCAATAAGGTAGTTATGATAGTGGATCTGTGCCACTTATTCTAATGTTCAGTTCTGTATCTGTCAGTCTGTTCTAGTTAAGTAGTCGCATATCTTAATTTTTCCGCTGGTGCGTCGAACAACTGTCCTTCTTCGCAACAATATAGCTTTGGATAATAATGATTTTATCTTTCCTGAGTATTCTTTTCCATTTGTGAAGTATTAATTGATCTTCAATACATTTCATATCAGAGTGAAGCAGCAGCAGTAACAGCTCTGAGTCTTGATGGGACTACAATGTAAGGCCTTTTTCACAACAGATCCTTAGATTTTGTTACACTAAGAACTTCTAATTCTAATTGCTTTATTTCTTTTTAACCCATCCTAGGGGCAACCGATTTGTAAGAATTGAGAAGTGCAGGTTGGACCAGAAAAGGAAACGAAAAACTGAGTTTATAGCTGACCCGGAGAAGGCAGATGGTTGCCTTTCTGTATATGTCGGCAACCTATCTTGGGAGGTAACAGAAGAGGACATAAGAGAATCCTTTAACACATCGAAGATTACATCTGTTAGATTTGCATTTGATAAGGTTACCGGAAAATCTCGAGGATTTTGCCACGTGGATTTTGAGGATGATGTGTCACTAGAGCAAGCAATACAGAAAAATCAAACTGAACTACAAGGGAGGCCAATGAAGATTGCTTATGCTGTAAGCAATAGGAATTGAATTGCTTTTATTTGTTGTAATCGTATGAAATTATTATGAATGTTTATGCTGAAATTTTATTCGACTTATTTTAGATATTTTAGTCTCTCATCTTTATACTGTCTAGTCCATCTTCTACCACTGTGAATGATTTGCACCAAAGCCCATACTCTGGAGAGTGTATTACACATCCCTGCTTAAGTGTCAACATTGTTCTTGAAAAGTGAAAAAATAAAATAAAAGAACATACGGGTTCTGCATAATTTCTTGCTAAGCTGGTTACTCTTTTTGTTGTTGTTTAGATATGTTAAATGTGGGTCTTTTGTTTTGC
>CAXKVX010002588.1:0-33097 GCA_964058865.1 Eleocharis quinqueflora
AAAACTCATTTTGCTCGCTTGGTAATTTTGGGCTCGGCTCGTCGATTGACTAGTAAGAACACATCTTTTAGTCTTTACAATACCAGTATATTTCTGTTAAATTTATATTCGACTACCACTTGATAGAACACGTAACGACAGTTCGACATTTGCAGCTGGCAATGAATATGTCTATTTTGTATTTTATTATATTTCAAATTTAAATTTCATTACTTCTAGCATTTAATATTTTTCAAGTATTTGTTTCTTAAATTAAATACGAATATTTTCGTAGAAAAATGAGATTCATTATCATCTTTGTTAAGCCACCAATTTTCGAAGATTCCTAAACATGCTTATTTTAATAAAAAAAAATTTAGAAAAAGATGGGGTCAAAGCCCCAAATTTCATTAATAAAGATCACAAGATGTGATTTATTACAAGAGTGTCAGAAAAAGAAAAATGGAGAGTTTAGTAGTTCATATGATAAAGAAAAAAAAAAATGCTTTTATGATCAATTTACTATTTATATTCATATCTATCATAGATTGCGGACTATTCTTACTTCTCTAGCTGTAGTGATGCAATGCTTGATTCTATGATGACAATTCAAGCATGATTTTTCTTATCGTGTCTTAAAACAATTGACCTCTGTCTGAGAATATTCGCCTACATCGCTCCCTCCATATTACGAAATCAGAGTATCTCAACGATCGCCCAGTTTGAGATTGGGTGGAGCAACAACAAGTCTAGTGGCTGCCGACTTTTATAGGTTGTTTTTAAGTGTGAGTCTGTGTAGTTGACGATTTCAGCGACGCAATCTCTTACACAAGTCGCATATTGATATGTGGTGAAGATGTGGCAGGTTGTTTCTTTATCTTTTTGGCATATGTGGCATATATTTGGCATGATCCAACCTTTGATTATAAGATTGTCCGTAGTTATTAGTTTGTTGTTGAGCACTAACCATCCGAAAATGAGAATATTTGGTGGTGCTTTGATTTGCCAAATGTTTGCCACTTCAGTGTGAGGCGATGGGGTTGAGACTAGAAATTGATATGCTGATTTTGTAGTGTATCTTGCAGATGAATCTCTGATCCATTGTTGTCCAGAGACGCATGCATTGTAGTGGGGCATGATTTTTTGTATCGATCTCCGTAACGTTGATGGTCTTCTTTATTTCCATGGTAGTACTTCTTCCATGACGCAACCTTTTCACCACAGTTGATCTTCTATGTTTCATAGCCATATCCATTTGAGCATCAATTAATTGATGGGCAAAAGTTATAAAGCGTCTCTAAATACAATATTTATTTACCATAAATGTTATTCAGTTCTTCGACAACGAATTAACGAGTCATATATATTGTCTTGATAGCATCATTATTATTTAATGATTGTATATAGATAATCTCAAATTATGGCAAAGTATACGGGAAGTTGTTCTTCTACTGCGCAGTACCGACGGACAGTCCAGATTTTCTACGCTGTAAGCTACGGACGGCCCAAATTTGATTCAGGGGTATGATATTATAAAGTTTAGCTTGCACGAATCTTGATGCAAATCAAAGGCTGAAATTTGCTACGCAATACGCACATTGTCAGTACTGCGCGGTGGAAGATCTCGTTCCAAGTATATGAAATACCTTCTTTTTTGGTTGGTATACCGATCTTTGCTTTCACCTGATGATAACATTGTGACGTTGACGTAGAAGATG
Source organism: Eleocharis quinqueflora (assembly GCA_964058865.1). Taxonomy (NCBI): domain Eukaryota; kingdom Viridiplantae; phylum Streptophyta; class Magnoliopsida; order Poales; family Cyperaceae; genus Eleocharis; species Eleocharis quinqueflora. The sequence continues at coordinate 1,698 of CAXKVX010002588.1, forward strand.
ACCGGTATCTATGGAGCTTCTCTCTTTGAAATTGAGGCCACTGCTCCATCCCGGGCTTTGGGAAAAGATGTGATCCACATGCGAGCACAAGTTGTTGCCTTCTATCATTTTGTACTAGGATTTGCCATTTGAGTGACATAGGTGAAATAACACTCTAGATATATAGCTCCATTTTGTGCTTGGATTCAAGTTATAATTTTTCGATATTAGAGTGGCAAAAGGGAATATTGGATATTATATTATTTTTTGTTCAAGTTCATATTGAATATTTTTTGAGTAATAAATAAGAGTCTTTGTCTTTGAATTCATATTGAATATTGCACTTAATATATAGTAGTTATGTATAAATGAATTATATATCTTTATATATTTTTATTTGATAAAAAAATACGGATATGATTATCATTCATACAAACATATGATTGTTTTTCATCTTGCGCAGAAAAAAACAAGGCATGTAAAAAGCTGCTATTTTTTTTTTTTCTTTTTTGCAAAGTATATGCTTAATTAAGTTCTCAGATTGATAGATAGATAGATAGATAGATGGGATCCTGATCACAGCCAATTTTTGTTTTTCTCAGACTATACTGACATTAACAAAGGGTCCCCTTCGCAAGTTGATCAAGCCCATGCCATGATGCCACTAAATGGTCCCAATTAGATTTGATTAATATTTGCCTCTCGCAAGTAGAGTTCTCAAAATCATGTCTGCGTGTCTGAAAACGTCACGGAACGGCACGGCACGATAAGGACACGACACGGTTAAGACACGGCACGGTACACGACACAGTACTGTTCACGTGCCGTGTCTTAAGCGTGTCGTGCCTTGCTTTCCTACTGTAGGACACGGCACGGCACGAAAGCACGGCACAGAACGACACGAGAACACGTCTAGACACGATACATTTAGACACGACACGACGACACGACACAACACAGATAGACACGACACGACACAGATAGACACGGATAGGCACGAATAGACACGGATAGACACATAAGTTCAAATTATTTTGAAATCTTTTGCATTTATTAATTATTCTATTTTAAACTTTACAAATTTTAAAAAATAAATGTTTAGACACGAGTCACGACATAGTTAAGACACAGTTAAGACACGACATGTTTAGACACAACATGTTTAGAGGCGACACGTTTAGACACGACACATTTAGACACGACACGTTTAGAGACGGCATGTTAAGACACGACACGTTAAGACACGACACGGTTAGGCACGGAACGGTTAAGACACGACACATTTAAACACGGCGTGCCTAAACGTGCCGTGTCTTAACCGTTCCGTTCCGATCCCTTCCAATTTTTGGCACGACACAGAACGGCACGGTAGAAATAATAAAATACTAATCGTGCCGTGCCGTTTTGTGCCGTGCCAAGCCGTATTTGAAACGAAACAACACGAAACGGCACGAATTTAGAACACTACTTGCAAGTCGCTATCCTCTAAATTCGGCCTTATCATACCTAGAACTTCCTTTATGCTTTTCTTTTTCCTTTTAAGTAGGATCATGTCTACTTCACTATTTTATTAACCAGCAACAAAAGAATTTCTCTTTTTGCTTTTTTCTTTGGAGGAGCTGATACATCGAATTTTTTTATGTCCGATTTTCTAGAAAAAAAAATTATATTCATGACTTTGTTTTTAAACATTTGACAGTCATGATTCTAGTTTTCTACGTTCAGCGTTTAGACGTGCTTTCTAGACGCACTCTTTCAGAAATAGAGACAAAAAAATATAAGTACTTTTGAAATTTACGTTCACGTCTAAACGCAACGTCTGAACGTGCATCCAGACGTAGCATTCACAACGTTGCCTGAACGCAACATTCAGACGTGAACACATATTTGAAATTTTGCACCATAATTAATCATTTTTGTCGTTTCTTTTTTCAGCGTAAACGCATGTGTTTAATCTGAACGCACAAAAATAGAATTATGAATGTCAAAATTTTAAAATGAAAGTCACGAATTTCATTCTTATTTTTTAAGATCAAATAAAAAAAATCTGATACATCCCTACGTGGCTAAGTGTAACGTGTTTGTTGATCTTGTCAACACACATTAGCGTTTCACGTCACATTTTATTAGTACATTTCTCTTAAATTTGAAACACAAAATTAATTTATTTACACAATTAATTATTTAATATGTACAATTAATCATCTAACATGCATAAAAAGTTTTATGTATTTTCAACAAAACTATTTCATATCGGATCGGTACTAAGTGCCAATAGCATTTAAACATTATTTTTGCGATATTAAGCATTTATTTCAAATGTATGTCTTTCAATTGTTCAAAACGAATGCATTGAAATATCTCGATTGAAATAAAATTGATCCTTATTCATGTTATAAATAAAGTGCTGAACGCATCGATTTTATTTGCAGTGCATCAAGTATTAAAAATTTGAGAAAAAAATGATGCTTCTCTTATGTAAATTCTATCTGTTGATTAGTCGGAACAAAAAAAAATGTGCATAATTACTATCGCAATGTGAATACTAACTAGGTATGTTAAACTAAACAGATTCAAGTATGCATATTTAAATATGAATTTTAAAATAGTAAAAAAATATGAATACTAAAGCAATTTAGTATGAATAGAAATTGAAATGATTGCGCAATTACTAATATAACGCAACCACTACCACAATTTTAGTTATTAACGTGATTATATATTTTTTTTGGCAAAATCACTTCCACGAATTTTTTTTTTGCGTGAAATTACCGCAGAACAAATTATGTACAAAAAAATTTCTTTCCACGAAGATAGTCTTTGTTTCCACATAAATATTGCTCTCTCTTTCACGAAAATACTTCAAATTTTTAGCGGAAAAATTACCTCCAAAACTTCACAGAATTATAATCTTTGTTACTATCTCTCTTCCACGGAAAAACTGCATCCATGAAAATACCCCAATTTTTTTAGCGAAAAAATTTCCTCCAAAATTTCACAGAATTATAGTCTCTTTACTCCCTCTTTCTTCTCCAAAATTTCAACAAGTCATCTTCATTCTCTTCCTTTCTTCTCTACTTGCTCTTGATTCTTTTTATTCCTTTCTCTAGAAATTTCAACAGTCTTATCTTCCTCTCCTCACCTAGCACTAGAAATATCAGTGGAGGTTGCTAACTCTCTTTCTTCTTCAATCCATCTATCTAGCAGAGATTTTTGATGAAACAAAGAAAGATTCGGTGTAAGTGCTTCTCTTCGCTGTAAAAGCTTGTTTCCATTAATGGAGATTTTTATATTTTCATTTCTTAAATATTTTTCATAATGAGTGTTTATCTTTATATGTAGATATCAAGTCTTGAAATTTTATGATAGTGTAGTATTCTTGGTAATGTTTAGTACCACCAACTTCAAATTTTGAACAATTTTTTGTATTATGTAAAATTATATAGCCAAATTTTGGATAGAAGTTTATTTTATATTTTGTGTAGTTTATAACCTGTAAATTTTGATGCTACTTGATTGTAATTGATATTATGACAAATAAAAGTTGTTTAATAAAATTTGTGCAACAATAGTAAAATTTATTCATAGAATAATGGTTCTACTTACAAAAATAATACATTTACCGACAAAAACAATGATTCTACTGATAGAAATAATATATATGCTCACAGAAATAATATCATGACGAAAATAATATTTCTATAACTCTTAAAAAAATACGCAAATAAATAATAATTATGTTGATAATAATTATTTTCGTGATAACTTTTGAATCATTTATGTGTTTATTTTTGAATTATTTTAGTGCAAATACCATGTAAATGTGTCATGCTAACCATGGAAGTAAAAACATGCGACACCATAAGTAAAATTATTTTCGTGGAGTTATTACCATGCTTAGCTCCACAGAAAAGAGTATTTCCATGGTATTCCATGAAAAAAAATGTATTTGTGAGGAGAGTAGTTTCATGGATCCATTCCATTATTATTTTACGAAAAATATGTTTTTTCCATCATTATTTCCACGCAACAGTCATTTTTCACGTTAATAATCAAAATTATGATAGTGAACTACTAACTAATGCCAAAACAAAAGGAATCATATACATACTTGAATTCTAAACAATAAACATGATGAATAAAAAAATTTATTTGCTTTTCGGATCAATATCTTAATGATTATTATCACTCCGTTTAAATATTATATTTTCTTAAGCAAAGAAAGAGCTTGGACCACCCCTCCTTTTTATATATACGATCCCGGGAAAAACTTAGGTACAACAAGATGGTGCTTCCTAGGTACTCCACTCAATCTCTATCATTTGATTGGAATCTATAGTGCGAATCTCAATGCAATCAAATGGTAGAGATTGAATGGAGTACCTAGGGAGCACCCATCTTGGTGTACCTAAGTTTTTTCCATACAATCCCTTATCCCAGGTATTGTTGAATTTTGAATTCACAACATTTATACACGTAACAATATAGTAGCTTATACCAGAAGTCGCTTTCGACTCGGTTATATTGTTATATATCTAAACCAGTATAAATATATGTCCGTGTTCATTTATAATGGGTAGAACATGGCAGAAATGCAACACCTCTTTTAAATTAAAATATATTTAAATCTTGATCATTTTTTTTTGCAGAGATTAAATATAACAAGTTATTTTGTGCATATTATGTAGAGATTTGTTTTAAAATATTATTGATCTGCAACACATTTTTTTGTTATTTATTTTAATGACAATAATTCCATATTTATTAATATTTTGTAATTCAATGCTTATGAAAATTGAAGAGTACTAGACATGTATATATGAATAATATTTTATGCAAAATTGTGTTTGACTGTATCAATCATATTGTATTTGATATATATTTCACATTTTATGCATACAACTTTTCATTAAACATGTATATAACTTATATAAAATCACATAAAATCACAATACTATATTTGTTTTAGTACAAATACAATCATAAAAAAATCATATTATGTATATTTTCATATTACATGTATATAATCTATATAATATCCTATTATGTATATAGATTTAATATAAGTTGGATTTTCAAATCGAAGCGAAGCTCGAAAAATAATTCTAGTGTATATAAAGAGGTAATATATTGAATTGGTCATGATCTTGAAACTCGACCGATTTCGAGTCGACTCGGCCGGCCTTGACCGGAGCAAGTTTTATTCGATTCTCGCGTTTGTGTGAGTATTTGGGAAAAAATCGACTGAACAGTAGTCGAGTTTTTCTATTTTTCGTGATGAATCAGCCGAGTCTTACTAGATTTTTACTCGATTCTCACTAACATGTGCAGGTTTTGTCCGGTTATTGTAGGTTGAGTTGTGCTGAGGAGAAGAGAAGAGGTTGGATGGCTGAGAAAAAGAGAAGAGATTGATGACAATCTCGCCATGGAGGGGAAAGAGAGAGTGCAATGGACAAGTTTTTTCTCACCCCTTCTCTTTTCTTTCCGATGTGAGAAAGAATAGAGAGATAAGGGAAGGGAAATCACTGGGAAGCCCCCGCTCCTCTCTTTCAGGCGATTCTAAAACTTCCTAAAACTAAAAGTGAAATCATAGGTGGGGAGGTCATTGCCAGCATTCCCCGCCACCCCCTCCTCTTTGCTGTCTCCAGGGGCGAATTAAGAATTTTTTCACGATGGTTCAAAATTTATATTATTTTTTCATTGTGATTCAAAATGATGCATATTTTTTAATTTCTTTCAAATTATAAGCATATTTTAAAAAAAATTCAATTACATGACAAATTTTGAACATGGTCTTTAGTGGCTCCGCCACTGACTGTCTCCTCCTTCATCCTTTTCTTTTCCTCCTACCTATTTTCTTTCTTTTTGTTGTTGAGAATGAAACACCGAAGTTGTCTCGCCTTGCCATCGTCATCGTCGACCTATATGCTACACCCGCTCTCCGGCCTCCGCATCGCCCTTCAACTGACCAACGCTGTCGCCCAGCTCCTCTTCTTGATCTGCCGCAACCTTCCTAAATTTGTTTAGATCCAGGGTTTAGTTCTAGACGCCATCGCCGCCGCGACCGCTGCCACCACACCAGATCCACCCGACAACACATCCTGCCACCTTGCACGTCCCCTCGCTTCAGATTCGCCACACCAAATCATCGTCGCTGCTGTTGCCCCACCTCATCGCACTAGATCTGGATTTACATCTAGCTGTCGTCGCTGCCACACCACATCCATCCGACAACATATCCTACCACATTGCACGTCCCACCTCATCGCACGTCCCCTCACTCCATATCTGCCATAACAGCTCCGCTGACCTCATCACCTCCGTCGGAACCACTGTGTAAATATTCATTTTCCATTTTTTTCATAATATCCAATTACACCGCTGTGTAAATATTTTTTTTATTTTATTTTCAGCTCATTTTAATTATTCATTTTCCATTTTTCATTTCTCTTTTTATTTTCAGCTCATTGTAATTTTCCATTTTTTTATGAATTATTTAGTAGGTACTTGCCTACTGCATGAGAAAAAAGTAGATTTTTTTTCGATATTATGAAAAAAAAAGTAGATGCAATGTAGTTTTTATGGTATTGGAATGTGGTACTGGTCAGAGGAGAATTTGGGACCTGACCGGCTGACCCCACTCTTTTCTTCAAAAAAAAAGAGGAAACGGGTGGCTTCATTACTATTTCAAAAAAAATGACCTTCAATGAAATTAGCTATTTTAATATTACCAAAATTATGATTTTTTAGTTTGGATCTTACTGTCTTTCCAAGGAACTTAGTTCTGTGGGACAGTGGGAGTATGGTACATGTAAATGCTGATAATATAATATAATACTCAAAATATGAAAATAATGATATGTTGCAACTGTATATATATTACCAAGCAAATGAGCACTCACCCAATGAATTCAAAACATGCATTCTCTTAGTTTAAAATCTTAAATCTCCGTCTGTATGGATAAGCTGGTAAGTTGTAACACCACATAATAAAATATTTTTATGCTCAATTGAAAATTTTCATTTATTAATATACACCCAATTGGTTTATGGTAATGTTGTGAACAGTGAATCTTATTTAGTGTAGCAATAAGACACAATTTCTATTAGAAACTTGGAGTTCAAATTCTTATGAAGTTATTTTCAGAAAAAAGTTCAAGTTTATTTTGTAAGTAATCTGTATGTGTATGATAAGCTTAACGTACAAATGTACAATCAATAAGAAAATACTGTTGTGGCCTTCTCTGCATGAGGCTTGGAGTTGAGATGAGGCCCCAGCGGCCAGCCTCTTATATAAATAAATAATCCATACCCCACAAATTATGGCCGACAAGCCTCTCTTTAATCCCGTATAAATGCACCTCGCCTTTTCTCCTCCCTCTTGTATAGTTGTATGATTGTATCCATCTTTTGTAACGTTTGACCAAAACCAAAAATTGATATTAATCAAACAAAAAGAAAAAAAAAAGAAGCAGCAGAAATGAAGGTGCAGTGTGATGGATGCGGCATCGAGGCCGCCTCGGTTTTCTGTTGCGCCGACGAGGCGGCACTCTGTGATAACTGTGACCGTCGGGTTCACCGGGCTAACAAACTAGCAAGCAACCACCGTCGATTCTCTCTCCTTCATCCTTCCTCTCTCTCATCATCTTCCTCTGCTCTGCCACATATCTGTGACATCTGTAAGGTTAGCATCTTTAATTTTTATAGCAACTTATTTTCTTATCAGCTTATCGATTGCAGTATACATATGTAGATTGTAACCATGGGACTTTTTGTAATTTTTTTTTTGCTTTGGGAAATTGCATTCCTTGAATTCCATCATTCTTTTAATCTCTCAAATAATGTTGTAATTAATTTCGAGGTTTTAATTCCACACCAGCAAGTCTTGTATTACTTGCATTTGCAACACAATTAATCAGTTGAATATAGTAAATCTAACATTGGTTTGCCAATTATATTTTGACCAGAAGAAACGAGGATTTCTGTTCTGTAAAGAAGATAGAGCCATCCTTTGCCGAGATTGTGACGTGCCAATACACACGTCGAGCGATTTAACTAAGAAACACACTCGATTTCTTTTGACGGGTGTGAGGCTATCTTTGGCACCGATCACCACCGACTGCTCAGCTCCTCCGGAAATCCTCGAGCAGGAGGTGGAGAAACAAACTATCACAGAAAGCAATAGCTATAGTAGCAAGGCAATTAGCCAAGAGGAAGCCCAGAGTTACAATGGAACTGCCACAAGCGATGATGGTAGCAGCATCTCTAATTATTTGATTAATACGTTGCCTGGGTGGTACGTCGAAGAGCTTTTTGGCGTTGATGGGACGACCGGTGGCATACCTGTCAACGCGCCTTTAACGTCTATTTCTTCCAATGGATTTTATCAGGTCAGTGATTGTGAACAAACCAAAAAGAAAACTCAAAATCATTAATTGAATTGGTTTTATGTACCTTTCATATCCAAACTTTAATATACTCAGTGCATTGTTTGACAGCATGTGCTTTTATTGACAGGAAGAAATTAATCCAAAGGGAATGTCTGAAGAGTACCCAATTTGGGCTAATCAAGAACAAAACTTCTACAATGGATACACAACAAAAGAGAGATGGGTGCCTCAAATTCAGACCGAATTTGGCACAAACACGAGACAAATGCCCTCCTCTTTTTATTGGTGAAAAATGAGATCTCTGATGAAAAAATTGAATACCAATATTTCTACTGTTGATTGGAACTTTGTTATTTCATTCAGCTTGTACGGAGTACGGTTATAACATTTTAAGTAAGAAACTGGAATTTCCTCAAAAAAAGTAAGAAACTAGAAGCTTATTGTAGTTGAAACCCTTTTTTGCGCTTGCACCATGGATATCTCCATGTGGTAAGAAGCGTTTTGGAAAATCATTTTATTAGTCATTTTTTTCTTTAATTAACGCTCGTAGGCTTACACACACCACACAATACCGGTCTGTCTGTTTCTGTATTATATTTTTTATTTCTTACCAAACGTTTGAAGTAGCTGCTCATTCAGATATGAACTCGATCCAGCCAATCCCGGCTTGAATCAAGCGGGACTCGATTCCTTTGAGGACTAGAATTCACATCTCTTGTAGTAATACAACTATTCTAAGTGGATCCGGACCGTTCATTAAACATTGAGATTAGATTCGTGGGCACGAATTTCAAGATTCAATGAACAATCCTGATTCAAGTGAAGTAGTTTTAGCGGATGGATAAACATCATAATTTTGCTTTTTTTATCTACAGCAAAATTGATATTTTTTATTTCTGCATTTATGGTATTTTTAATGATGAACCAGCTGTTGGTGATTTGTCTGAATGATAAAAGAATTCCACTCGAATTTCGAAACAAATCAGGTGATTTAGAAGCTGGGTCTGAAATGAAAACGAGAGCTAACTTCTCTTTTGGAAATATTGATGTCTGTTTAGTGCCGACTTATTTTAAAAACGTGAACAAATGATTTGATTCAATAGATGCGACTAATTGAATTTTGAGGAGGGATCAAGTGACAACCTTATTTTGACAATTATGATAATTAAATTTTAAACAAATTTATTGAAATTTATTATCTAATTTTAAAATTAGAAAAAAGTTTACAGGTACAATATTTTTGAATTTATAAATTAGTTGTGTTTCGTTTTAATGTGTTTTGAATGTAATTTCATACTACATCATTAACAATTAAATATTGACCGTCAAAAAGTTACACGAAACTTGATGATCTTTAATAGATGATGAAATATTATTCTGGACCAAATTAAAAATACAACTAATCTATAAACAAGAGTATACCCATATTTTTTCTTTTAAAATTTTTATAAATTTATTTAAAATTCAATTGTCGAAATTATCAAACTAAACATTGTTAAGTAATCTCTCCTCTTGAATTTTATCGGCCCAATAATAGTGTCTAGGACCGGTAATACCATAAGATCGTATTTGCGTACAATGGGCTTAATATTAATTAAATTAAACTATATTATTTTGCAACATAAACACTGTTCATTAGTGAACAGTGCGTTTTCTCTTTTTTCGTTTTTCCTTGCTTACGCGTGTCGCCGTTTTCTCTTTTTTTCGTTTTTTCTTGCTTACGCGATGGGCTTCTTTTTATAGTAGGTCATGTGCTAAGAATGTTGAACAGATAAAGTCAAATATTGTAATATTATATCCATCTGAACAGTGGGAGCCACGTAGCTCCAGGTGCAGCTGAAACCTCTGCAATTTTTTTTTCAAAAATGATTATATATATTAAAAAAATTCAAAAATAATCATGTATTTGAAATTTTTTTGCATAAATGACCATGTAAAATAATTTTTTTCTAGAAATAACCATCATTTCGAACCCTTGAAAAAAACGGTAAATCTTGAAGCCCTGACGAGAATCCTGAATCCGCCCCTGCATCTGAACATGGAAGTAATTGATATAGGCTTCGGCATTAGTGTTCAAAGTTGACAGCTCAATTAAATACACAAAATTGGAGAACGGTAATTGTTTGGTTGGATTAAAAGAAATTGATTTTATATTACTGTTCAGAGAAGTAATAATTAGAAGAAAAAAAACTTATAAATAGTCCCATAACTAGATTGCAAAATCGATACTTCACTATTTTGATATTGAACGAAATATTGTTTGCTTTGCTTTGCTTTGCTCTGCTCGAGATATATTGTTGTATATTATATGATACATCTCCATAATTAGAGAAGTAATTGATATTAAATACACAAAAACGTTTTTCTTTGCTTTGCTGGAGATATATTGTTGTATATTATATGATATTGAACGAATTTGATCTCGGGTGTTGTGAACACCAAGCTGACCATATATTAACAAGTTTGGATATTTTCTGTAACGCCGTGTAAGATGTACTTGGTTCGATCTTGATTTGAAGTATCTATTTAGATGTATTTAATTATTTGAAGTGATTCGGAATATTTAATGCACCTATTTTTCATGAACTTAAATTTTCCTCTTCTATCTAATTTGATAATACATAAATTAAAAGGCAATAGTTAATTTCTCATATATAACGAAAACTAAATTCAAATGTCCTTTTTTCCCACAAAATTACCAAACCTTTTATCCATTAATTACATTAGTTATATGAATTTTCTCTGGATTCGTCATGCTTTGCTCTTTGATGATTTCAAGAGCTATCTCCATAAAAGTTCTTTGTTTTTTCATAACAAGAACTATTTTACTCTCTACTTCACTTTTTTTGAGGTTAATTTCTTTTTCGTCTTCGCTCTCTTCGAACTCACTTAACCAAGTAGCTCGCATTGCTTTCTTGTTAATTCTCTTGTAATGTCCTTTTTGTGGTTTCTTCTTTGGAGAAAAGATTACATAGCAATTTTGAATACTATGATCTTCTTTGTTACAAGTTAGGCAAATCACCTTCTTGTTCACTATTCTTTCAAAGCATATGCTTTCTTTGATAAACTTGGCGAGAAGATCATTATCCTTGGAGAACACTTGATAGAGGTTTTGGTAAATATCTTCACTTGAATCGAATTTGTAGGTGATGTTGTATGAAGATTGTGCGGATAAGGTCAAGATCTTGGTAGAGGTTGAGCAATTTACTTCTTTGTGATTCTCTTTATGTGAACATAGTTGAGCATACACCTCCTCGGGTTGGTACGTAAGGCCATTTGCTTGTAGAGCCTCAATTGAGCTTACAACGTCATTCCATCTTGGTTTTCTAGAGACCATTCCTAGGAGCTTACCTAGAAAATCTTCATCACTAATGTTAGAACCTAATTCATTTATTAAAGAAACAAGTCTAAAGTAAAGATTCTCAAAAGACTCATTTTCCTCAAACTTAATGTTTTCTAATTTTGTGGCTGAACTAACTTTACGAGTCTTTTTCATGTGTTAATTACCCTCATATCTAAGTACTAAGGCATTTCAAATTTCTTAAGCATTTGTAGAATGAGTAAGAGACAAAGCAATAGTTTCATGAATTGAGCTAAGTATAGTGTTCATGGCATTGTCATTTGAGTATTTGAGGTCTTTCACCTCTTTGGTCAAGGTAATACTAGCGGTTTCATACTTATGTGTCCAACCATCCTCAACAACATTTTAAAGCTCAAGTAGACTAAGGTAGTTAACCATACGTTTCTTGTAAAAATACAAATTCTTACATCCTACTCCAAAAATTGGTGGTTCTTTCACAAACTTCAATTGTGTCATTTTTCACAAGACAAGATCAAGAACTATCAAGAATTGATCTAATTAGCTAGGTATGAATCTGTGCTCTAATACCAATTGTTATTTACTAATTCTAAGGTCAAACACGATTTGCGAAAGCGATTTATCAATTTCAATTCAAACTTTTAGACCTTAATCGCCAAGCTAAAATCTCAATCAAATAAGTACTAAAAGCAATAGAGCAATTCAAGCCATAATATGTAAATATAGTAAAAGAGAGAGTAAAGGGCAAGAGATCAAGAGAACATAATATGTAATGTGGTTTGACCTACAAACAAACTAGACCTACATCTAAGGGACCCTGGGATCCAAAATATCTTTCGAAACCGATTCCACTAGATCACAAGTGTTTTTACAATTACAGAACCTACCTTAGATTTCTAACAATAAGAGAACCTATTTTATGCTCCAAATCTTTTGCAAGGGGTTACACCGCTCTATAAAGGCCTAATTGTTCGATTGACAATACAAGAAAAGACAGGATTAACTACTTGACAACACAACATATTTCACCAAACTAAAACAATCAACAAAGTGTTCTCTTGGATTGACAATTCGAGAATTAGCTATCATAAACACACTCAAGGTGTGGATGCTAAATGAGAAGGCTCTTGTGTTTTTTCTGATGCTCAATTAAGTGCTTATAAACTTGGGGACGGCTTTCTTAATGCTTCTGGTTTGTATCCCTTAAGTATATATAGACTGGGCACATCTTGGAATCTTGAACAATGAGGCTTGCGTTACAGGAATCCTCAACCCATTACATAATCTGTTGTAACGAGTTGGCACCTTTCCTTTTTTGCCCTTCACAATTTTTCCGACTGACTTCTGGACCCTCTTGGACATGAACCCGTTGTGACGGGTTGGACATGCGTTATAGTAACACAAGATTTTGCCAAAACTCCTTCCGACTTGTCTTCTGGCTCTTCTCCTCTTCAATCCATTGCAATAGATTGGTGACCCGTTGTGACGGGTTTCCTTGTGTTATGGTAACGCAAGGCTCTGTATGAGTCTCTATGCTTGTTCTCGATGTCTATGTGATCGTCTTGACTTATACATACATAATTAAGCCTTTGCAATATCAATATGTACATGTATAAACCTGCAACTCACCAAAACTCAATTGTACAAGGTTAATACTGATTTTTTTTGCAAATGTAAAATCAAAGAAGAGTTTAATCAAACATTAAGATGCCTTAGAGACATATGAATAATATGATTGGCCAAGATGTTTAACAATATTTTCAGTCAAACAAAATGTCGGACGAGTGGAGAATAAATATATTAGTACATCTCTTCAGAATAAAGAAGATATTCAAAGTTATACTATTCACATAGGAATCGAGCTTATGAGTCTATATAATGAAGCTTTGGGAGAGAGTCATTGAGCATCATTTAAGAAAGATGACAAGCGTTATGAAAAATCAATTTGGTTTTATGCCTAAATGGTCCACTACGGAGGCGATTTTCTTAACAAGACAACTTATAGAGAGATAATGGAGCAAAAAAGAATCTACACATGGTATTCATAGACTTGGAGAAAACATATGAAAAAATATCAAGGAATGTCATGTGATGGGCACTTGGAAAGAAGAAAGTTTCAACAAAATACGTTAATCTCATCAAGATATGTACAGTAATGTTGTGAAATCGAGACATAGAATTACATTAAGGGTCTTAATTGATAGGATTACATCGATTACTAAGGCAAAGTAGGATTACATCTTTATCTTAGTGATTGATGAGATTACGAGTGACATACAAGGCGATATTTCTTGGTGCATGCTCTATGCTGACGATGCAGTTTTAATTGATGAAAGTAAGGTAGGTGTTGATAAAAAACTGGACTTGTGCAGACGGACTTTAGAGTGGTAAGATTTTAGACTTAGTAGGACTATGTTTGAGTAAATAAAATGCGAGTTCACCGACATTCAGTCAAAAGATGGTGATGTCAGTTTGGATGGACAAGTAGTATCCAGGTAAAATACATTTTGATATTTGAGATCGATGCTACATAGTGATATCTATATTGACGAAGATGTTAGACATAAATAAGAGCGGGTTGGATGAAATGACGACAAACATCTGACATCATTTGCGACAAAAATGACCTACAAAAATTGAAAGGTAAGTTCTATAGGACAACGATCAGAACTGCAATGTTATACAGAGCATAATGTTGGATTACTTATGGACAACACATCCAAAATATAAGTGTGACAGAGCAGGGGCAGATTCAGGATTTTCATCAGGAAAGGGCAAGATCTATCATTTTTTTTAGGATGGGGCAAATGATGTAGTTTTTTAAATATACATGGTTATTTTGCAAAAAATAATTTGACAAATCGTATAAATACACAAGAATATTTTGCATAAAAATTTCCAACAGAAATACGAATGTTATGGTGAATCTGTGATAATACAAGAAAAAAATATACTAAATATGACGATATACGTGACAAGATGGAGATTACACATTTTACATTTTGGAAGTAAAATTCAGTTTTAGTCATCAATCGAGTGGAAAATGCTAAGTTGTAGCTTGTAGTCATCATTCTAACAAAATTAGTGTGAAAAGGGGAAATCTATCTAAATGGAATTAAATTCGGTTCTAGCATGCGTAGACTGAAAATATTCTCAGACAGCGATGGAGCTTGATTTAGTGTGATAACGTCATTTCCCATTTTGAAGATGCACTAATTAACCGCAGTTAATTTTTCAACGATCAATTTCTTTTGAATACAAATAAGACTGCTAATGAATATGACGGTTCATGAATAAAATGGTCTGAACACTATTGAACATTTATGAAATGAACAATTTCTTGGTCTTGGTTGAAATTCATTTCAAGTCCAATTGATAAAACTGAACTGGACTAATTGTGGACAAATTATAGACTAATTGTGGACTAATTGTACACAAATTATGGATTAATTATGAGCTCAATGTAGAATTAAATGAAAATATGTTCAAACATCCCAATAGATCAACAAAGTTCTAACTCTTTGTTTCACCGAGAGAGAACGAAATTATTCGCGCAAAGAACCTAAGTTATTCAATACAGTGATGAAAGAGCTTCCATTTAAAGAGGATTGTGCACTGTAGTATCCAAAATCATGTCCGTATGATTAGCTTATGAACAAATAATGGACATTATTCGGTTATAAAATGAACTGGACATGGACTGGATATTAGTAGATAATTATGGACTTAATTTGATCATGAACTTCAACTCCTCATCAACGGGCTGAGCTGGACATGGACTGCAATCCATCCATTAGTAGCCCTAAATACAAATATATATATATATATATTTTTATATAAAAGTGAATATATACGAATATATATATATAGAGAGAGAACTATGGAAGTTTTCCAAATCTATATATATATTTTTTGTGCTGAAGTAAAACACTCTTTTTTACTTTGCATAGCACGGTAACATATATATATATATATATATATATATATATATATAGTTTTCCAAACAAATTAAGAGGGAACTATGGAAGTTTGTTAACATATTTTAATTGGGTAAATTTTTTGATATATCATTAAATTTTATATCAAATTTATTTTTTGTCACTGATTTGAGTTATTCATTTTTAGTTACTAGATTTTTATATATCTTCAAATTTAGTCACTTATTTATTATTTTCATAAAAATTTAAACAAATATAGACATTAAATGCTTCTTTTTCGTCTAAAATATGCGTAATAATTCATCCTTCAAATATAGTTGTCATATAGATACCACGTCAATTTTCTTTATTTTTTTATGAAAAATTATGAGGGATGAATAAATCTGGTGATATAACAAAGTTCAGTGACTAAAAAATGAATATTTCAAAGTTCAATTACTAAAGTCGTATTTGATATAAAAATTTATCCTATTTTAATTACAAATATAATTAAAAAGATATAACAATAGTGCTATCTAGATTAGTGGTTAGTACTATTGTTATATCTAGATTAGTGGTAGGACATAAATTTTATGATAACTTTGTATCGAATCCTATCATATAACAAATTCCTTTTATTATAATTTAAAAATGCATGCAACTTTTTTCATAAGTATTTCTTATTTTTAGAAATTCGAAAGTTTCATAATACACAAACTTTATCTTTTCGTTCTGTTGTGTACTTGACAGACGTAAAAACAATTGAACGAGACTAACGTTTTGATCGTTTATTTAAATGCAACGTTGAACGCAAGAGAAATTTTTTATGCTCTTAAAACACGACATAAACACAAAGAAGGTATTTGCGTGCGTTTCACGACGCTACTCATAATCACATGACTAAGAGCATCTACATTGCTAATTGCTTAGCAATTGCTTATGTAGATGTGTCAATTACTTTTGTAATTGTTGGATTGCATGCCTATTATTTGGCAAATTTGTTTATTGAACAATTATTGCTTAATTGACACACTGTCAAAATGATTGTACCAAATTTTTTTTCTCAATTCTTTTTAGTCAATGCATAAAATTGTTAGAATGAAGTGTTAGTAATTTATAATCTCTTTAATTATTAAAAATGATGATGTGATTGTTTAGCAATTAAATTAAATTGCTTCAATTAAAATGGTCTAACGGTTTAATATTTTACAATTTATTTGTATTCGTGGAGGGACCCGATACAAATACAATGGTCAATGGGGGCGAAGCAACCCAACACACGGCTAGGCTGCTGCCCGGTCTAGAAAATCGCTAATTCCCGGTGTGATGAGGAGTCGTTCTGCTTTTCGTTTTACGGCTGTCTCGGCCTTAGCCGCGGCGTTTACACTGACGATTCTCTTGGGATGCATGCCGATGCGGACGCACGGAGGTAAGTCCGCCTCCGCATTCGTCCAGAATGTCATATACTCACACCGCATCGCGATCTTCTCCGCGACCTACTGCCCGTAACTTCCTGCCCGCGCGCGCGCTCTCTCTCTCTCTATCACTCATTAATACTTGAATTCGTAATTTGTTAGAATTGTTTGGTAACTCTATTTGGATTTATTACAACTGCCAGATCTAGTATGGTCTTCCATTTTGTCAGTGTCTACAATTGCAATTATTTATTAGTTGGGGTTTGAATCAATTTGTGTAGGTACTCTGTGCGTGCTAAAAGGATATTTCAACAACTTGAAGAAAAGCCTTTTGTAGTGGAACTCGATCAGCGAGGTAATTTCACGTGTATACTTTTATTTATCTTTTTTTCTTTACTGTTCATTTACCAATGTGCTGATGGAGAATATAATCGAAAAGAAGAAAATTTAGATTATGTGGTATCAAACAAGGAAAACTGCAACATATAAAGAGCAAAAAACATAGGTCATGCCGTCATGTACTTTTGAATTGGCTTCCCACGTGGTAACATGAGTAGGCTGCAGTACCATGTAACCATGTATCTTGGTAGTTGGTACTTGCAGTTAAGTTTGTTGTGCTTTGGTATCCTTACCAGTGATCCAACTTCATAGTGATACTAATTCATTTTAGTTATTGGCAGAGTTGTAAAAGCTGTAGTCTTGCAGACTAAATGAATCTTCATTATGTTTTGTACTTTTATTGATACAGAGGATGGCTATGCGATACAGGATATCCTTGTAGATTTAGTTGGCAGGCGCACAGTGCCCCAAGTTTTCATCAATGGCCAGCACATCGGTGGTTGTGATGGTTTGTATCTTTTAATTTCACTATTTTTTATGATGATATAAGCACCGGTTGTTTCCTATTTAACCATTTATGAGAACCCTCAATTGAAAGTAGATCATTATGATCTGTAAATTTACAAAAAATCAAAACATAGCAGTAGTACTATGAGATTTTCTCGTTCCTATCGTATAAAATTTTACTTTGTCAAACTAGCAGATACCACAAAGGCACTTCAAAATGGGCAGCTTAAGAAACTTCTTGGTAGAAATGATTCTCGTTGGGTCATCTAATCTGGTACAGTGTAAAAGCTTCTGTTTTGAAATGATTTGTAATTTCCTTTTTGGTTTGGTTGTTCTTACTTGCGTTTGAGGTTGAAGTCTAGAAAATGGCTCTTTGTAGTTAGAACTTTCAACATGTTAATCTCCCATACCAAGTATTTGAATTGTTACCGACATTGTAATGGAGATTAGAAGTTCCTGATTGATGAAAAAAATAAAAATAGAGAGTTCTGAAGAACAATTCTCTTTCCTAGTGTTTCCTATTAAACATATGTACTGATGTTATCTTAGGTTAATAATATTATGTAGAAAACAATTCTGGTGCAAAATAATTCTTTGAAAAACATTTACTAGGTATTTATGTGTCTATTGAACCAGGCCCAGCATGTAATATGATATTTGCAATAATTCATATCACATAACAATTCAACTTTAATAAACAATTATCATCTTTAATCATCTATAATGCGGAAAGGTCAATCAATTAGTAAGCAGCCTTTAGGACCTTTAGAATTCCATAAAATCACCAAAAACCTCTATAAAATTAACACTAATATAGGGGTTTACCTTTGTCCATGATTGCTATAATTTCTCCTTGCGAGAAGTGCTTTTCCGGATGAGAAACTTCAAGAAAACTGCACCAACGTCTTGCTGGAATTTTCTGCACCTTGCGTGTTTTCCTTGTTGTGCAGCCCTCCTTACAACCTTCCTTGAAGAGAGTTGATTTCCTGCACAAGGAGATGTTTCTCTCTCTTTCTATTGTGCTCTAGGATGGTGGTCTCCTTTCAGTCAAGAGCAAAAAACGTTTTTACAATTATGTTTTCTGTTATGGCATAGGAGAGAGAGGACATTCCTTATTAGAGAGTTCTATTTAATCTCAGCCACCAAAGATTAATAGATGCAATGAGGAGGCTCCATCCAATGGCTATAATTAATCAAGAGATTACTCTAATTGGACTGGGCCATCAATCTTTAATTAATTATGGGCTAGACTTTAATCCATAATTAATAATTCTTACATTCTCCCACTTGGTCCAGTACAAACTTCTTTAAATTGCAATCTCTTATGTTTAACTGTACCAAGCGATCTTTAATATTTATAATTACATCTAAATGTCACGAGTCATAGCGGGCATGAGCAATCTTTCACTCTACTCAATTCCTTCTATGTACCACGATGACACATCGACATAATTACAAATCTTTCAAAGGCTTACTTTAATATCCACTATAATGTTTTCATTTCGAAAACGGATTCCTTTTGTTTAACAAACAATAATATTAATGCAATAATATAAACTTAAGGAATATCACAAACAAACACAATAAATATTTGTCTTTGATCAATCTATTCAACAAATATACAAATAATATCATACAACATACATATTATCACGATTTACTACACCCATTTTCATTACTAGTTCACCAAATTGCTTGGGTGGCAATCCTTTCGTCAAAGGATCAGCTATCATGAGATTCGTGCTGATATGTTGTATTGAAACCGTTTGTTTCTTTACTTCATCTTTAACTGACAAGTACTTAAGTTCCATGTGCTTTGCACCTTTCGAGTACTTATCATTCTTGCTATAAAATACGGCTGCGGAATTATCACAATAAATCTTTAATGGTCTTTCAATGCTATTCACGACCTTCAATTCAGCAATAAATTTCCTAAGCCATAAACCTTGAACCATAGCCTCAAAGCAAGCTACGAATTCAGCCTCCATAGTCGAAGTAGCTATAATCGACTGTTTGGCGCTTTTCCATGATATTGCTCCTCCAGCCAATAAATAGAGAAAACCATTAGTGGATTTCCTCGTGTCTTTGCATCCGGCAAAGTCCGAGTCTGAGTACCCAATGACCTCCAGTTCATGAGATCTTCTATATGTCAACATATGATCTTTTGTCCTTTTAAGATAACGCATCACTTTCTTTGCTGCTTTCCAATGCTCCATACCGGGATTACTTTGGTATCTCCCGAGCATACCTACAGCAAAACTTATGTCTGGTCTTGTACAGGTCTGTGCGTACATGAGACTGCCAACAATTGATGCATATGGAATACTTTTCATTTGTTCCTTCTCTAATTCAGATTTAGGACATTGATCAAGCTCCGAGAAACTATCACCTTTCTGAATTGGAACAATACCTGCTGAACAATTTCCATTCGAAATCTTTCAAGAATTTTATTAATATAGGCCTTTTGAGACAAACCCAATATACCATGTGAACGATCCCGGAATATTTCTATCCCAATCACATAGTTTGCCTCACCCATATCTTTCATTTCGAAATGTTTTGAAAGAAATCTTTTTGTATCACTTAGAAGACCTAAATCATTAGTTGCCAATAAGATATCGTCAACATATAAGACCAAAAATATAATCTTACTCCCACTAACCTTCATGTATATACAACGATCAACAACATTTTCCTTAAAACCATAAGAAGTAATAATGTCATTGAACTTGAGATACCATTGACGGGAAGCTTGTTTTAGTCCATATATTGACCTTTTCAATTTACATACCAAGTTTTCACCGTTACTCCCACTAATTGAAAAACCTACAGGCTGATCCATATACACTTCTTCGTTAAGTTCACCATTTAAGAACGCTGTTTTGACATCCATTTGATGTAGCTCAAGATCATAATGAGCCACTAATGCCAGAATAATGCGCAACGAATCTTTTCTAGAAACCGGGGAAAAAGTTTCTGTGTAATCAATGCCTTCTTTTTGAGTAAATCCTTTGGCAACTAATCGGGCTTTGTACTTTTCGATATTACCATTTTGATCATACTTGATTTTGTAGATCCATTTACATCCAACAGATTTGGATCCTTTAGGTAATTCAACCAAATCCCATACATCATTCTGTGCCATAGAATTTAACTCATCTTTCATAGCATCAATCCATTGTTGCGATTCTTTGGATTCTAACGCCCTTTTATAAGTCGTAGGATCTTCAATTCTAGAATCAATTTCAGACTCTTGTAAATAAACCAAGTAATCATCAGAAATAGCCGATCTATGCTCACGCACGGATCTTCTTAATGGCTCATTGATTACATTTGGTTGATCGTCTTGAGGTTGTTCTTCTTCATTTATTGGAACATCATTCCGAACATTAAAATGTCGCATAGCAACATTTGGAACTTGTACCACTGGTTCAATGGGCAATGTTTCTAAAATTTGCTCATTTATTTCATTAATTTCAGCATTGGACTGAATTGAAGAACTCCCACTAAACTCATCATTTTCAATGAATTTAGCATTTCCCGACTCAACTATACGCGTACTATGGTTAGGACAATAAAACATATACCCCTTTGATTTCTGTGGATAACCAATAAAGAACCCACTAATAGTTTTAAAATCCAATTTCTTTTCATTTGGATTGTACAACCGTATTTCAGCAGGACAACCCCACACATGTATATGCCTTAAACTCGGTTTCCTTCCAGTCCACAATTCAAATGGAGTTTTCTCCACTACTTTGCTTGGAACCCGATTCAATAAATACACGGCAGTTTTCAATGCATACATCCACAAAGACTTAGGTATATTAGCATGACTTAACATACTTCTAACCATATTCATTAATGTACGATTACGGCGTTCGGCTACACCATTCTGTTGCGGTGTACCGGGCATCGTATATTGTGCAACTATACCACGTTCTTTTAAAAACTTAGCGAATGGACCAGGATTTTGACCTGCTTCGGTATATTTTCCATAAAATTCACCACTACGATCAGAACGAATGATTTTTACACGTTTATCTAACTGTCTCTCAACATCTGTTATAAACTCCTTAAGAGCTTCTAATGATTGAGACTTGTCATTAAGTAGATAAATGTATCCATAACGTGAATAATCATCTGTAAAAGTGATGAAGTACTTTTCACTATTAAAAGTGGGAACATCGAATGGACCGCAAATATCGGTATGTATTATCTCTAATAAATTACTGCTACGAGTGGCACCTTTCTTTGTGTGCTTTGTTTGTTTTCCTTTAATACAATCAATACACACATTTAAATCTGTAAAATCAAGACTCGGCAATACATCACATTTTACGAGTCGTTGAATACGCTCTTTTGATATGTGACCTAAGCGTTTGTGCCACAAATAAGCAGATTTTTCATCAATGAAAGCTCTTTTCATTCCAACATTGTAATTCTCATTAATGGATTTCACATAATCATCATTTAAATCTAATTTGTATAAACCATCAATCAAACTGCCATTACCAATTAAGCAATTATCTTTATACACACTAAACAATCCAGATCCAAATTTAAATGTATACATACAATTATCCATTTTCGAGATAGATAACAAGTTCCTCGAAAATGACGGAATATACATACAATCATACAAATCCAAATAGTAACCAGTTTTCATTACAAGTCGGTATGTACCAACACCTTCTACTGGAACTTTAGACTTGTTTCCCATTATCACGAACCGCTCACTTGCGTGGTTTGTGGTTTGGATCGAAAGAAATCCCTGTAAGTTGTTAGAAATGTGAGTAGTAGAACCTGAATCAACCCACCAAGTATTCTTTGGAACATCAATTAAATGTGATTCATATGTAACAAAAGTATTATTCATACCTTTCTTTTCGAACCACTGTTTACGCTTCGGGCAATCTTTCTTAATGTGTCCCGTCTTGTGACAGAAGTGACACTTACCCTTAGCTCCAACTTTCATGGCAGAGTTACTTTTATTCTTGCCTTTAGAACTTGATGATTTGCCTTTAGAACTACCCGCTTCATGATCATTTGCAAAGTTGACAGTGTGAGGCTTATACGGTCCAAGACGCCTCGACTCCTCAATTAATTGATTAGTCAATTCATTTAATGTCCACACATCCTTGTTCAGATTATAAGTCATGTGGAACGGACCATAAACTTCTTTCGGTAATGAGTTTATGATGAATTGAATAACAAAAGAGTCATCAACTGTCATACCTATAGTTTTGAGTTTGGCAACTAGGGAAGTCATCTCCAAAATGTGATCATGCATAGTACTCTTACCATCGTACTTCATGGTGGTAAGTTGAGCCACTAGCTAATGATTTGTCAGCAGTTTTGGATCTTTTCTTTAACTCTTCCATAAATTCCTTAGCTGTCTCAACTTCGGGAAGCGAAACTTTAATGTTCCCCGCAACAGTCATTTTCATAAACATGAGGCACAACCTGTTAGAACGAATCCAGTTGTTCATGAGATTTTTCTCAGCAGTTAAACTGGTCCTCGTTAGTGCCGGTGGCTTGTCTTCCAGTAATGCCAGATCTAGGTCTAGCGCCCCAAGATGGAAACTCACTTGCTCAGACCATTCAGCAAAGTTAAGTCCATTATAGACAACCACAGAACTTGCATGCGATTGCATTGAGACAAGGAATGGAGCTAAATTCCATAAAAGAAAGGACAAGGAAAAACTTTAATTAGATCATATAATTGACTTAGAAATAGGAAACTTTAAGGTGAACACTTTAATTCCTATTTTATAACTTAAACTCAGATTCGGAAGAAACAACTACTTTAAAATTAATATCATAATTACCCTTTGGGGCTTATTACCATATTAAAAACTTTAATGAATAAATAATATAACTATAATATATCTATTCTAATTCTATTCTTTAATTGGTATTCAATTGTCGTTAGTTCAAATTGTCATCTTTGGATGATCAACTACTAACTTAATAATTAAAACACCACTTAATTTTGAATAAACACAATTTGTGATAATCTTTGGACTATCCAATAAAAATTATGTAAATTCATAATAAACTAGTTATATTTGCGTTAATATAGGGTACCATTATCATTAATATATAACTAGATATTAACCATAATTATTCGGCTCAAAATCAAAATATTTCAATAAATTTGGGTAGAATCAACAGTGGAGATCGTTACCTAACGAACTCTGATCGTTAATAACGATCTCTGAAAACTGTGAAATTTCGAAAAAATTCTCTACTGATCGTTATTAACGATCCATGATCGTTATTAACGGTCCAGACCGTCAACAACGTTCTTACATCGTTATTAACGAACTCATTTATATTTCAAAATTTCGTAATATTTGCACAGATCGTTATTAACGATCCTGATCGTTATTAACGAACTATACAACCCAAATAAAAAATCAAAAACTCCAGTGGAGATCGTTATTTAACGTTCATGATCGTTATTAACGATCTCAATTCAGTTCAAAATTTTGAAAATTAACACTGATCGTTATTAACGATATATGATCGTTAATAACGTTCTCTCTCATTCAGTTCAAAATTTAGTTAATCTATACTGATCGTTAATAACGGTCTAGATCGTTATTAACGATCTTGACATCTTTTCAAAGAATTTCTCGTTTTCTACTGTTCTAATCAATTCTTTCAACCATGAAACTGGAATTTGGCCTAAATATTTTGATTATCCATAATTCAAACTATTTCTCATAATTCAATCACTTTGGCAATCAAAATTATGAAGAAAAAGTTCAATTGAACCGAAAACCGTTATTGGCCCCTAAATTAAGCAATTCATCAAACTTTCATGGAATTTTATGGAATTCTTCAACCATGCTCTGATACCACATGTAATATGATATTTGCAATAATTCATATCACATAACAATTCAACTTTAATAAACAATTATCATCTTTAATCATCTATAATGCGGAAAGGTCAATCAATTAGTGAGCAGCCTTTAGGACCTTTAGAATTCCATAAAATCACCAAAAACCTCTATAAAATTAACACTAATATAGGGGTTTACCTTTGTCCATGATTGCTATAATTTCTCCTTGCGAGAAGTGCTTTTCCGGATGAGAAACTTCAAGAAAACTGCACCAACGTCTTGCTGGAATTTTCTGCACCTTGCGTGTTTTCCTTGTTGTGCAGCCCTCCTTACAACCTTCCTTGAAGAGAGTTGATTTCCTGCACAAGGAGATGTTTCTCTCTCTTTCTATTGTGCTCTAGGATGGTGGTCTCCTTTCAGTCAAGAGCAAAAAACGTTTTTACAATTATGTTTTCTGTTATGGCATAGGAGAGAGAGGACATTCCTTATTAGAGAGTTCTATTTAATCTCAGCCACCAAAGATTAATAGATGCAATGAGGAGGCTTCATCCAATGGCTATAATTAATCAAGAGATTACTCTAATTGGACTGGGCCATCAATCTTTAATTAATTATGGGCTAGACTTTAATCCATAATTAATAATTCTTACACAGCAAATTTTGAAATCTCTGTAGTCCTTAGATTTAAATCACATGAAAACTGCATGCCTTATTTTTTAACCCTCCCCCTCTCTCTTCTCTGGAATGCATTAAATGTTAGTACTCTCCATCTCTCACTGAATTCAGAATTTCAGGTGTAATGGCTGCTTTATTGGGGTTTTTTTCTGAAAAAGGCAGCAACTGGTTTTACTTCTAGGTAAGCCAAAGTTTTTTTTAATGAAGGCTATGGAAATTGAATACAATGTCAAAGGTTGTAGTGTCAAATCAGCCTCAATTAAATTATACTTACAAATCATAATACCATTTATTAAGAACAAGGGGGGAGGTCATTCACAGTAAGTTTTTTCTTTAATATTGGGTAAACTTTTTTACGACTCGTTAAAGATAACTTGCATCTTTTGATAAGGCAGCTGTCATCTCTCAGTACCTAACAATACCACTGGTAGTTTGCTTATTATAGAAACAATGGCAACATTTCGCGTTTAAGTTATAGATGAATAGCAAATTTGATTGCAAGCTTGTTGGTGGTTGGTACGGGTTCACTGTCATCTCTCAGTTTTTTTTTTTCTTTATTGTTGTTTTGTAAATTTTACTGATGTACTCTTTAGCTCTTGCATGTTGGATTTTCATTAGGATGGTTGGATATTTATTAGGGTATGCATCATTGTGTTCAGGTTAATTTCATATCTTGGGTTATTCAGTCATCTCCTTTTTTGGGTTTTCAGGTTTCCTTTTAGCTCAGGTTGTGTTCTGTTAAATATATGGGTGTTTTTGTTTATTTTCATAACAGAATTTGGTGGCAGATTTGAAAAAAACAAACAAAAAGAAATTGGTTCCAATATGAAGTTTAACTGTAGACGATTGATGTATTTTTAATCAATCCAACAGTTATAAAGGTCCTCAAAGATTTGCACTTTATACCGAATTCACATTCCACGGAATATCTAGAGGTGGCAGAACCCGATCCGACCCGACAAACCGCCCGACTCGGCTTGACCTGAACCCGACCCGACAAATCCGCCCGACTCGGCTCGACCTGAACCCGATCCGATCCGATATTTTGATAAAGTCAAACTACCCGACCCGACCCGAGACGAAGCGACACATAAGCGACCTGAGCCCGACCCGACTCAACTCGAGATGACCTGTAACCCGAGATGGCGCGACACATGAGGATCCAAGCCCGACTCGATCCGACCCGACCCGACTTGACCTGATACAACTTGTAAATTGATCTAATCCTATTTTGTCAACATCATAATCTAATTTTATTAACAAATTAACATCAGAGAAAATCAATATTTACTTGTACAATTCAATAACGCGACTCGATCTTGTCCGGTTGAACTTAAAACTCAAAATAATACTTGAAAGTTGTCGGTGCAATTCGACCCAAGACCCGAAAGTTGTCGATGCAGCCTGACCTGAAACCCGATCCGGTCTCGCCCGACCTGACCTGTCACTAGAAAAAAATCGACGCAACCCGACCTGACCTCGCCCGACCCGACCCATGACCCAAAAGTTTTCGACGCAACCCGACCCGACCTGATGCCAACCCGATTATTATAAACGGTCAAACTAACCCGATCCAATTCGGCCCGACCCGAACTCACTTGACCCGATGCCAACCCGATTATTATAAACGGTCAAACTAACCCGACCCGACCTGATCCGATCCGAACCCGCCCGACCAACCCGACTTGTCACCTCTAGGAATACCTGTTGGAAACATAGCACTTGTACATAGCAGAAGGAAGAAAAAGCAACAACTTCTGTTGGAAAAAAAGCTCCACGCGAAACAGATGCACAGTTTACACTGTAAGTTCAAACGACTCAATTAAGTAAAAATAGTTACATTAAACAATAACCACAAATACCTGTGGCATCAAGAGAACTTTTACAGCAGAGTGCTCTTATTGACGAAGAATCAAAAGTAAATTCAAATTACAAGAGAACATTATCACAAATTCACGACATCTCCTGTCATACCTGTTACTTCATCTCTTTAGACCCAACAAACAAAGCAGGAAACCTATGTAATTGAAGCGATAGACATACCTCAGCAACTGCAGTTTCTTTTCATTCCATGGTGGATATCTGAAACTGAAGTCGATGAGAAAGCTTCTTGTTCCCACAGGTTTTCTATTGCTGAAGTTGTCAAAAGAGAACTTGCCATGGTACTGCCCGAAACCACTCTGGCCAACTCCTCCGAATGGCATAGTGTCACATACGTACTGAAAACACAATGTACAAATAGCAGTGGATTAATACATAGCGAACTCTTATGCAGGAAATTATGCATGATATTAGGAAGAACTTATAAAGGGTTACTTGTATCAAGGTGTCATTAAAGAGGAGACATCCGGAGGAAGTTTCCTTTGTGATTCGCTGTTGCAGCTTCTTGTCATTGGTAAAGGCATAGATTACAAGAGGCTTTGGCCTTGCTCTTACAAAGTTTATGCTATCTTCAATTTTCTTCAACTGCAGAACAGTTGTCAAAAAGCTTAGAAATGTAAAAACAAGTCAGTAACTACGATACACTATTACTATTAACTATCAGGCAGTGGCCTATCAAACAATTTTGCTTTTTCTTAGTAATGCATTAAATTGTGTTCTAAGTGTTTATATGGCCAAATAGGGCATAATTAAAGCTGCAACATCAATCTTAACATAAGTTCCATTGCATAGGTAATTCTGCTACCTGAACAGCTGAAAAAAGCAAATATTTAGGGCTAATTTACTTTTCAAAATTTTAATCAGCAGTAGTTAGCAAACACCACATTGCATTATCTTATTACCGTAATGATTGGGAGCAAAGGACCAAATATCTCTTCTGTCATAATCTCTGCATCTAGTGGTGGATTTAGAAGTATTGTTGGCTCAATGAACCTGCAGAAAAATCTCACAAATTAACGTGAGAATACCAGATAAACAGATTTGTATATCGCTAACAATGTTTGTGCAACTATTTTCAGTTAACCACTTAACCAATAGGTTCTGTGAAAGTGTAATTGTAGGTGTAAACCCACTTAAGTAATATGTCTAGCAAATAATTTGAAATAAAAAAAGCTTTTGAAGTTTACAGCTTCTCTGGATTCAATGAACCACCATGCACAACAGAAGCTGCAATTGATTCATTTTGTATAAGGTTACACAGCCTTTGGAACTGATGTTTATTAACTATGCGCGCCAAACTCTCCGAATTGCTAAATTTTTTCTGAACAACTCCTTTCAGTAACTCTACCTGCAATGAATGAAAATATTATAAATTTTAATCACAAGCAGTGTTTATGATACCTGAATTCCAGGGAAGATTTGTCGTAGGTCCATAAGACATAACCATATACTAAAAAATTGAGGAGAGTTCTGATGCTGCTCGTTTGCATTGATCTTTCATATTTAAAAGTTTGAACAATAAATTGAGAAAATTGATGCTGTTCTTATTCACGAGAGTTGTGTTGAAGTTAAGTCTGTATAAATTTTCTTTAAGTTTGTTTCATACCCGATCACAAAGTCATAAAATAAATCGTTCAAATTTATCTATTAAATTAACTTAACCCTACATTATTTAACTCTTGAACTTGCCATGAAACCAGAAAAGAACCCAAATTAATTGTTCGGATTTTAAATTTTGAAATACTAAAATCAAAAGTAGCGGGTCAACTTGTGCTATCCAAAGTCTGTGACTCCAAAATTCTCCATGAAAATACTGGTACCATTAAAAAATAAAAATGAAAAAGGATTAAGAAACATACCAAAGTTGGTGCGTATTTTTCTTCGACAAGCAAATAGTCGATCCCGATACAGGCCTGGCCGTAACATGATCCCCATTTCGCTGCAGCAACTCGCTCCACTGCCACCTATGTTTTAGCCGAGAACAACACTCAGTGAACTAGGAGTAGTTCATTATTACAAACTAAAATTAGATACCTCGCATTTACTTTATTAATATACAAACTACAATAGGAAAGACTAACATAGTAACTGAAAGTGATACTGGATCGAGGAATATATACCGTTCGATCTCTTAAACTCGTCAATGAATCGAAAATAGCAGGGCATTTTCCACCTAACTCAAGAGTAACTGGTGTGAGATGCTTTGCTGCGGCTGTCATCACTATACGTCCGACGTTTTGACTCCCTGGATACATTTAACAGTATTCCAGTTACATTTTTTAGTTGAGAAGCTTAAAAGAAGTGTCAGTAAATAACCAATCCAGCACCTGTAAAGAAAATTTTGTCCCATTTCAGATCCAAGAGTTGTTCGGCAACCTGTGGGCCCCCCTGGATGACCTTGATGGCTTCATAGTCTAAATATTTTGGAATTTCTTCTGCTAAAAAACCAGCTGTTGCAGGGGCCAGCTCTGATGGCTTTAAAACAGCTGCGTTTCCAGCTGCTATTGCACCAATCAATGGCTCCAAAGACAGTCCTGCGTATTTAGAAAAAATATATCATGCTGTTGCAAAAGAGGTGCAGTCACGCAATGAGATTGAATGAATTGGGTCTTGCAACTCAAAATAAGTTTGTTAAGTAGGCCTGTCAAATGAAAGTAAATTTTATGAAATTTTCGTTTTAACGTTTCATTTCACCTGTACTAAACATTAAATGAAACTGTTTTCTCTTTCGTTTAAAAAACAACATTAAACGAAAACGAAATTCAGTCTGTCCCAATATATCTTTCGAGAAATTTCACGTTTCGTGCAGAGAAAACGTTAAACGAAAGTGTTTTTTTGTTTCACGAGCAAATGAAACGGAAACGAAACGGCGAAATTTCGTGAACGTTTCGCATGTTTGACAAACCTATTGACAGGGACAGAATCATAATTTTTGTCAGGGTGGATCAAAATTGTGCATATTTTTTAAAATTTTCTAAATTATAAGCATATTTAAAAAAATTCAAATTCATCATTAATTTTGAAAATTTTATTTCCAAAATGGCCACCCTGCTTCCACGTTGCTCCGCCCTTATTATTGACCGTTCTTTTGGCATTTTGCTTGCTTTCTTCGTTCTTATTATCATCCTTTTTAAGACAAAAAAAATCAAAGATCGCAGGCATATTCCCGTTTTTTTTATTTAGAAAATTTTAAAATATTTATAAAAGCAAAGAAAGAAAGATTGTTGTGTATTCAAAGAAAATAGAAGGATCGGACCTTAGGGTCTAGGTAGAGGTGGCAGAATTCAGCTCGACTCGACTCGACAAATTTGTTCAATCCGGTTCGATCTGAATCCGATCCGATTCGATATTTGATAAAGTCAAACTATCTGAACCCGACCCGATCCGACCCGAGACGACCCGTATTCCGAGATGGCGCGACACATGAGGACCCAAGCCCGACCCAACCCGACCCGAGACGATCCGTAATCCGAGATGGAGTGACACATGATGATCCGAACCCAACCCGACCCGACCCGACTTGACCTGATACAACTTGTAAATTGATCTAATCCTATCTTGCGAACATCATAAACTAATTTTACTAACAAATTAACATCAGATAAAGTCAAGATTTACTTGTACAATTCAATAACGCGATCCGATCTTGTCCGATTGAAATTAAAAATCAAAATAATACTTGAAAGTTGTCGGTGCAACCCGACCCGACCCGGTCTCGCCCGACCCGACTCAAGACCCGAAAGTTGTCAATGCAGCCCGACCCGATCTCGCCCGACCCGACCCGTCACCCGAAAAAGATCGATGCAACCTGACCCAACCTCACCCGACCCGATCCCAACCCGACTATTATAAACAGTCAAACTAACCCGACCCGATCCGAACCTTCCCGACCGACCAGACTTGCCAACTCTAGGTCCAGGGATCAGATTTCGGATACCGGTCCTTTAGTTCCATTGTACATAATTAATATAAAATAATATTACTCGAAAATCTAGTCCTGTACTTTTCTTAAAGGTATAAATTTCGTCCTTAAAATAGACCGGACTTCCCAATCTTTCTACTTTTATTCAAATTTTTATGGTTTTTCTTTTTTTTTTTACTAATTACCTTTTTACACGAGTTCA
>CAXKVX010002589.1:0-41474 GCA_964058865.1 Eleocharis quinqueflora
CTCATTCCGCGTCGAGGTGTCATTGTTGAGTTGTGTTTTATATGGCATGGACTTGCCAGGACTTTTACCAACTCATATAAAGAAAAATCTTTTACAGATAAAAAAGAGTCACAAGTCGCAAAATCAGTGCGCCATGAAATTGGAACCAATGGAGCTAAACTTTCGTGCATGCGTTATCATTTGTCAACAGTACTGTGGCAATCCATGGAATTTGATCAACCAATAGATAGATGGAGCAAATGAATTTCTGTGTTACTGTCAGTACACATTGATAGATGTTGATTGCTGCAGAAATATGGGAAATTTCCATTACTAGCCATCAATTCATTTGAAAAAATATAAACAAAATTTCGGTGGTATATACGTATCGAAATCCAAATTGTTTTTTCCCATGTGGTGTGAATTTTCTAGATGTAGGCATGTAAGTTGTAACCCTTCTTGATTTCTTTTTCTTCGTATTTTCTGGATATAATATTAATAATATTAATTACTCCCATTGTATCAAAGAGTATATGCCTACCAACAGATTAGTAATCTGTGGAAAAAATGTTTCCAGAATTTGTCTATTTCTTTTATTTTTAAGTATTTTGTGCTAATAGATTTTCATTTGAAAGATCAATAGAATTTAAATGCAAAAATGGTTCCAATTGATAGAATTGTGTTGATTTAATATTTGTTTTATTGTTAAAACTTCTTACTACTAAATTTGAAAACTGGTGATTGAAATACAATGATTAGTAGGAGACATTAAAGATTGTGGTTATGATAGATATTTAGTTCAGTTGAATAATAGTCTATAAATAGACTTATATTTTTATAATCAATGCACAACATTAATACAAAAATCATTCACTCCAATTTCCATTACGGTTCATCTCAGGTCATTGTTGAGAAGAATTATTCAACAAAGGAGAATAGTAATGCACATTAAATCAAGTCTATCCCTCGCAAAGGATTAGCGGATAAAGTAATGCTGTGAATTTGACCAAGTCTTATTGATGCTAAAAAATCACATGCTTTTTTGGACCACAAAAAATGCTTTGCGGGCTGCAAACACTAGAAAGAAGATTTAGCGATTCTTATAAAATACAGTTATTGAAAAAATTATTTAACATCGTAAAATAACCGTCGCCGCAAGTGGAACTACGCCAACGATTATTGACAGTAAGGCAACAATTTGGATACTTCAAAAGATAGGTATACTAGGTACTCTAGCATATATGTATCGTTCAATTCATCAAGATTAGTGAAAAGTGATTCTTGGAAAACACAATAAAAGTTAAAGTGTATTACTTTTCACTAATTTCGATAAATTGAACAGTTCAGATGGACTAGAGTATCCAGTGTATTCATTTTTTGGAGTATCCAAGTTTTTCCCTTAAAATAATCGTTGTCTTTTCTTTTCAGAATTTTTTTTACAAAAAACTAGATCAACAATTTTTAAGATAACTGTTGGCATAGATCCACCTATGCCAAAAGGTTATTTTAAATAACCATTGGATTATCTTCAAAGCATTTGTTTTGTTTCAAGGACTCACACACTATTCATGGCTGTTCAAAACAGACCAATATCATTTTTTGAAATTTTTTAATCGTTTTAAATATTATTTTTTACGAAAAACAAACATAAAATAAGATTTGATCTTCAAACGTATGTAACTTTTGACCCGTAATGATGTTGTTTTGACCCAAAAAAAACCTTCTAAAGCCTCTGAATCCCACTTTTTAAGTTTTTATGTTTAGTTTTTTTCTCAAATTTACTCAACAAAATTGCAACACGTATGACAATAATTATTTAATATATGACTGTTGCCATATGTTCTGACCAGTAGAAATTGAGAAACAAGCACTCATTGCTCATGATTGGTCAAATGGACCAATAACATTGCACCATTTAGTTCCCACGGATCGCTACATGTCTCAATCACACAATTGATTCAAATATAATATAACGCCCCAGATTCCGCTAATTTTCTTCTCTTCTATTCAAATATTCATAGTCTCTCTCTTCCTCTTATTTCTGCAACTTTAAAACTTTAAAGAAGAAGAAAAAGAAACACGAGAAGAAGAAGAAGAACTTTTAGCTTTAGTTTTAGTTTTATAATATTGATGTTTGTATGCATTTGTAAAATGAACTTGTAATTTTCAATGTAGTTTTAGTATTGGAATATTGATGTTTCTATGTATATATAATGCAAATCTTAACTTGAACATGTACTGTAAAAAAGATAAGACAATGGTTATTAAGTAAATAATCGTTGTATTATCTTTTTTTACTTTCATTTTTTATTGTACTGACATGCACACGTGAGGGATAAAGCAACGATTATTTAATAAATAACCGTTGCATTAGGTCCTCTATGACAACCACTATTTAGTAAATATTTGTTGCCATAACTAAAATATTAAATAACTATTTTCTCTTCGGCAACACTCATTTGCCAATGGGTCTTTATACAATTCAGCAATTCCACAGACAATAACGATTGTATAACCATCGGGAAAGACAATTTTTTAACCGTTAGGAGATCTTTTTTGTTGTAGTGAAAGGCAACTACCATGATGAAATTTGTTATCCACATTACGAATTTGCTTGATATTGGGACCAATTTATTTAATTCTTATATTCAGACAACTTGTACTTGAAGAATAGTTTATTTTATTCTTAGCAATTGGTTTGACAATTTGCAAAATAATATGTAATTTAACATTCATTTTGTGAGAGTTCATGTGTAGGTACGCAATGTAAGCAAGGCATAGCAAGACACGACAAGACAAAGTGTTTTGGATCTTGAGAGTACTACGACTTGACCATGGAAGTATAGGATAGTTTTTTTCTATACTTTACGTTTCAATTGCCATGGATATCGACTTTGTAATCAAGCCAAACAAGTCAAAATATTGCATACATGTGCGTAACAATATATTGATTACCTATATCTATATATCGATACGGTCAGGGTTAGCCAAATTGGCTAAGTACAGAACAGACTGGGATGATCGTTGCCATGATTATACAACTACCGATATGTCGTTGTGATATCGATTGGCTTATCGATATATCAATCACCCCATCAAATTGATTACCTTACTTAGCTCCGTTTACAAATTGGCAAAGAGAGATTTGTCTGAGATGATCGTCACCAGAGCTATGTCCCTATCAATACAACAATTTGGGAATCGACATATCGATTATGTATATTTATACATTGATATACTGCGTGAAAATATTTACTCTATGTACAAGAAAAATGAAGTAAAACTCGAGTCTCACGAATATTGTAAAAATTGTGACCATCACCACATGTGAGATAAGTAGTACTTCAAGTTGGAATTAAGGCGTTAATTCTAATAAATTAAGTTGGACTACGTATTATATGATTACAAACATGTCACGAACTGTCACTAATGTTACGAGGAGTAACAGTTGGAAATGCCGCTAAATGTGATTAATTAATATACAAGGCATTATACGTATTTCACCAAGATTTTGGGCACAAATACATATAGAACTTATCTAAATTGATTATAATTATTGATGAACTGATTATGATCAATTAATGTATATATGGGTCTTAGTGTAAAGTCAGAAATATTGTTTGGGCCAAACCCAACTTGTTTGGATCAAAGTCCAAGCAAAACAACACAAAACGTGATCTATTGCGGCCGCAACAAGATTCATTGCGGTCGCAAATACAGTAGGGGAAGATAAGGCAACAAATCTACCATTTTGGCATGATTTATTGCGACCGCAATGCATCTCATTGCGACCGTAAGACACTTGGCAGAAAGTTGCCAAGACTATTGCGACCACAAAGAAATTCATTGCGGGCGCAAGAGGCCTTCTCTAAGGCATGTTTTGAATGTCTAGATCACTTGTTATCTTTCTGATTGAATAAAATGTATTTTGCACCAAATTCGTAGATGTATTTGCAAAAGTAAATACTATGATTTGGAAAGAAATTGGAGAGAATATAATTACAAATATTTTATTAATATTTGATAATTAATTTGGCATCTTTCCAAGATACACTCTGACCCCTATAAAAGGTCCCGGGTCTTCAAGCGTTAGGGGGTAACGAGAGATCAGTTTATTGCTATGATCAGGGCACATGTGTTGTGCATAGCTACCACATTCTTCTCCATTAAGAGTGTTTACTTTGTCGAGAATTTCGTGACCGTCAAAGAAAGGATAACACCTCCGAGACGTTTGGAAGGATCCGTCGGGAATCACATGTGACAAGGCGCTTCCTCGAGTCTCAAGACATCTCCGACGTTGCTTGGATTAGAGACCGGAGACAACAAAAAGGAGATGGATAGTAAGTAAAGCTTCCGCAACTCATGATTTCTCATTTATGTCGCAACGGTTACGTTAATTGAATTTAATTGCAACTCTGTTAGATTAGGGAATGATTTATGTGATTTATACCCTAATTGAATTGCACCAACTCAATTGAATTAATCCCAACAAGTGGTATCAGAGCCAACCCGTTGCGCATATTTGAGAATTTGTGATTTACTGGATTTATCAGATTTAATTATTGCATTTTTGGTGATTTTCTCTTGATTTTTGTGAGTAATTGTTTCTTTTGTGAATTAATTAGACATTAATTGGATTTTATCAAATATTCTCGCCTTTTATGCAAATTTGAAATTGATATTATTCATATTAATTGTTTAATTAATATTAGGAATAATTATTTGACAAATTAAAGTTATTTTTGAGAAATAAATGCAATAATTTTGGTTGAAAATTCGAAACAGATTATCCAGAAAAGTATTTCCAAAACAGACCATTTTTGCACTAAATCAAGGTCTATTACGATCGCAATGAATTTTATTGCGGCCGCAATGCTTGTTAGGAAGGTCTCTATTTTGGAAAATCAGAAAATTTCCAAGTCCAAGGCTCATTGCGACCGCAAGGATAAGGAATTCCAGTACTGTTGTGGGCTAAGTAGAAATTCGAACTGGCACGTGATATATTGCAGTCGTAATGACTCTGGGTTGCTGGCTATGAATAATTGAACTGACAGGGACGATTGCGGCCGCAACCTAAGGGAAATTATGCCCGCAACAGAGCATGTTTTGCGCTATTTTTCTGGAAAATCTAGAGAATTGAATTGACAGGGATATTGCGACCGTAATGGATATTCTTGCGGCCGCAAGCAGTCTGGAAATTGGCACAAAACAATTGAATTGACAGGTTAATTGTGCCAATTTTCTGAAATTTAATTTTTGTTAATTAGGAGTAGTGTAAATTAATTACAATTTACGATATATATATATATATATATATATAATTTACTTATATATAATTACAATTAATTTTGCTACAAAATTAATACTATTTTTAATCTTAATATATATAGAATTTTGCTATATATCTATAATTAGTATAAAAGCTAATAAAAGTCGAGATAAAAATTGCTAAATTCTAAAAGGTTTTGATTAAGATTAAAATATGGTATTCAAGAATATTTAGTAATTTTTCTAAATACTAAATATATTTAAAAGTCTATGTTTTATAAAATATATATATGTATTTTATTAACAAATAGAAAAATTGGAAATCTCTAATTTAATGCCCCTATTTAGTTGATAATACAACATATATATATATATATTATGGACGAGTAGCTCCCTTTTAGGATACGTCCTTGTAGACTTTTACACGATTTTGATCTATTTGAAGGCAATTAGGAATACGCGTTGTATCTTGTTTAACGATCGTGTTCGCTTCCGAACACCGTCGCTCAAGTAACAAGCAAGATGCCTCTTGAAAGTTAAAAGACCGTTCGTTAGTAACATATTATTAATTGCTCCCTTCGGAGGATTGGCACATTAAGTAGTTGCTAATACACATAAAGTAAGGTGCATAAAGAAAAGTAATGAGAAGCTACGTGCTAGTGATGTCTAGAAAAGCATTTGAGGCTTGGTACTTAAGTAGTCCGCTTGTGACTCTCCTCCCTCACTTGACTGGCCTGGTCACTAGTACGTGGATATGCCAATCGGACCCATCGGCAAGAGCGGCAATAAGTCTCATTTGTACTTGTGCATAACACCACAATATCTAAGAGTATTGACTGCCTCCTTCGGGGCCTCATGATGGATAATATTGTTGGTTAAAATGAAATTAATGAAGTCATTTAGAGTTCTTTTTGTTCAAAGCTTTTGGATAGATTTGTAAATTGTGATTAAGGAACGTGACGCATAAACTGATATTTCTTTTTTTTCTAAAATTTTCCAGACAATTTGGCAATGATGAATCAGATTTCGTCCCTACAAGGGTCAAACTTTTACCAATGGGAATCCAAACTTAGGCTATTTCTGGGAATGATGAAGTATGATCGAGCATTACGTTATGACTGCCTCATGCCAGCTGGAAAGGAGCCTACCGCTCCTGAAAAGGCAGACATGGAGGACTGGGATCATAAAGACATGATGTGCCTTATGATCATGAAAATGACAACCCATGAAACACTCCAAGGTTGTATTCCTGATCAGGATTCTGGCGCTAAGAAGTACCTTAGTGCTTCGGAGCAGAAGTTTACCGTGAGCAATCGGACGCAAATCCGTACGCTCATGACACACTCTGAAGTACAAGGGGAAAACTGGGATTAGGGAGCACATCACTAAAATGATCAAGCTCCAACTTGCGCTTCTTGCGCACGAGTTTAATTTCTTTGATGATCTCCTCATTGAATACATTTTCATGTCTCTTCCTCCCTCCTTCAGTCAATTCGCTATGACTTACAACTGTCTGAAAGAAAAATGGACAGTGTCTGAGCTTGAAGCTCAGTTGGTTCAGGAGGAGAAGAGACAGAAATTGGCTAAAGGAGATGAGGCTCATGTTGTAACACCTCTCAGAAAGAACAAGCATAAGAATAAGGGAAAAGAGCCCGTTAAAGAGACTGCAGAACTAAGGTTACTTGTCACTTTTGCAAGAAGCCCGAGCACATCAAGATACACTGTACCAACTACGCTTCATGGTTGAAAAAGAAAGGTATGTGTCATGGCTTAGTTTGTTCTGAAGTTAATTTAAGTACAATTTCAAAATATACTTGGTGGTTAGACTCAAGTGCAACATCTAACATCAGTATATCCATGCAGGGTTGCCTAAACCTTCGAAAGTCAAATCAAGCTGAGCAACACATTTATGTGGGAGATGGCAGGAAGGTTAGAGTTGAAGGCAAAGGGAAATTTAGATTATTGTGTAGGACTGAATTTTATTTGTATTTTTATGCATTAGTGGTTCCTTCATTTTGAAGGAATCTAATTTCTATTTCCTATTTGGACAATAATGATTTTGTATGTTCATTTGGTAATGAAAATTTCAGTTAGTTTCAAAATTCAAAATAAGTTGCTTCTGGTTCTTTATCTTCTTACGATAATCTTTATTTTCTTAAAATAGACACTTCACATACAATAGCCCTGTGCATTTAAACTAGAAAACAAAAAATTAAATAACGAGAATTCAGCCACATTATGGCACAGACGCTTGGGACATATATCTATGCAAAGAATCCAACGTCTTGTGTCTAATGATATTCTCGCACATTTAGACTTTACTAATTCCAAAGAATGTGTAAATTGTATAAAGGGAAAACAAAGTAGTAAACGCAAGTATGATGCCAAAAGGTATAATGATCTCTTAGAATTGATACATATTGATATCTGTGGTCCTTTTCCAAAGACTACAAGAAATGGTCACCGGTATTTTATCACATTCATAGATGATTATTCTAGATATGGTCATATCTACTTGGTTAAAGAAAAGTCTGAAGCACTAGACATGTTTCAAAGTTATAAAGCGGAAGTTGAGTTACAACTTAACAAACGCATTAAAGCCATCAGATCTGATCATGGTGGTAAATACTACGGCAGATATGACGGGTCAGGAGAATAATGTCCAGGACCCTTCGCAAAATACTTAGAGGAATGTGGTATTGTGCCACAATATACAATGCCAGGCTCTCCTGCAATGAATGGTGTTGCTGAAAGGCGCAATCGCACCCTCAAAGACATGGTAAGAAGTATGATAGCTCGTACGACTCTACCGAAAAGTTTGTGGAGAGAATCCTTAAAAATTGTAGTGTATATTCTCAACAGTGTCCCAACTAAAGCGACTAATAAAACCCCATTTGAGATTTATTTTGGCGCAAGCCTAATCTAAATCATTTTCGGATTTGGGGATGTCTAGCAGAAGCACGGCCTTATAGGCTGACAGAAAAGAAACTGGATGAAAGAACTATTAGTTGATATTTCGTTGGGTATCCTGAAAGATCTAGAGGATATAAATTCTACAATCCAACAGAACGTACAATATTCGAGACAGGAAATGCGAAATTTTTCGAGGATAATGAATTTGTGGGGGGAGATATGAACATGGATGACATTTTTGAGGAAGAGAGGGATAATGACACTTCGGGCCTTCGTCCGGACTTGGTCACTATTCCTATATTGATAAATCTTGAAATGCATCTCATGTCAATAGGCAAACTTCACTCCCTTCTCAAAGTTCACAAGATAACATGGACACAAATGGACCCGAACCCATCCCAAATAGCGACGTTATCATGGACAATGTTATTGGTCCTGAGCTTGTGGGAGATTCGGAATTAAGTAATGATGTTCATGTAAACACTCCTCAAGAAATTACAGAACCAAGAGAACATATTTACTGGGATATTTGCATATCTCTAAGAACATGAATTTGACTTTGGCATGTTTGAAAATGACCTAAGAGATATCAAACAAGCTATGGAAAGTTCTAACTCTCATAAGTGGATCGATGCGATGAAAGAAGAGATGAAATCAATGAGCAACAATGACGTGTGGGATATTGTTCCTTTGCCTAAGGACAAGAAGATCGTTGGTTGTAAGTGGATATTCAAGAACAAACAGGATTCTAAAGGTAATGTTGAAAAATACAAATCACGTTTTGTCGCCTAGGGTTTCACATAGAAAGAATGCATTGATTACAATGAAACCTTCTCTCCAGTATCATCGAAAGATTCGTTGAGAATCATATTGGCGTTGGTAGCGCATTATAACTTAAAGCTCCATCAAATGGATGTAAAGACGGCTTTTCTCAATGGTGACATTGAGGAAACCATCTACATGAGGCAACCAGAAAATTTTGTGGTCGGCAACCCAAATTCCATGGTATGCCGGCTTAAGAAATCCATCTATGGGCTCAAACAAGCATCTCGATAAAGGTACTTGAAATTTAACAACATAGTTAGCTCATACGGTTTCGAGTCTAACTAAGTTGATGAATGCATTTACCTTAAGTTATGTGGGAGCAAGTTCACGTTTATGGTCTTATACGTTGATGACATACTACTAGCTAGTAATGACAAGGACATGTTGCATCAAACCAACAACTTTCTATTTAGAAACTTTGAGATGAAAGATCTTGGGGATGCCTCATTTGTCCTAGGGATAGAGATATTGAAAGACAGAACCGAAGGAGTTCTGAGACATCCCAAAAAAATTACATAGATAAAATGCTAAGTAGGTATGGCATGAAAGACTGTAAATCAAGTGATACACACGTGGCTAAGGGAGACAAGTTCAGTTTTGCTCAGTGCCCTAAAACTGATTCAGAAAGACTTGCCATGAAAAACATCCCCTATGCATCCGTTGTAGGCAGTCTCATGGACGCCCAAGTGTGCACGAGACCGGACATAGCCTTTATTACGAGAATGCTAGGGCGATATTTAAGTAATCCAAGAATGGAGCATTGGAAAGCTGCGAAGAGGGTGCTGAGATACCTGAAGAAAATATGGGACTATATGCTCACATATCGGAGATCGAAAAAGCTCGAGGTCATTGGATATACCGATTCCGATTTTGGAGGCTGTGTGGATAGAATGAAGTCGACATTAGGATATATCTTCATGATGGCAGACAGAGCTGTGTCGTGAAAAAGTGCTAAACAGTCGCTAATAGCACCTTCCACCAAGGCTGCCGAATTCATTGCATGCTACGAAGCCTCTAACCATGGCGTGTGGCTCAAGAATTTTGTCACTAGGCTACATGTAGTTCCTACCATCAAGAAGCCACTTATGATGATGTGTGACAACAATTCAGCCGTACTCTATGCAACAAACAACAGAAGCTCGACAAAGTCTAAGTACATAGACATCAAGTTTCTGGCAGTAAAGGAAAGAGTTCAAAACAATGAGTTAAAGGTGGAACATATCGGTACAGACTCCATGATTGCAGGTCCCTTTACAATACCACCTAAGAAGTTTCATGAGCATGTTGCTCATATGGGTGTAGTACCTATGTTAGGATAGTTTAGGGAAATGTGAGAGTTTGATTTTGTTTTTTAATGTTCCATGCTATGTAATTTGTAACAAGTTTTGATATATATACAAGTTATGTTTTGAATCTCATTGTGTTCTTTTCTAAAAGTTTCTGACCTCAACTAAAGTTAACAACTAAAGGGTGACCCGTTCGGAAATAGGCACGTAAATCACACTCTCGTGTAATTTCTGAGCTATATGACCAAAGTCTAATTCATGTCATCTGGAAGTATTTGGTACTGTGATTTACATCAATAAAGCCACGAAGGAACTGTGGTGAATATCGTTTAAGTCCTGCGCTGGTATGACTAGTGGACCGAATTGTTAAGGAAATGCGAACAGAAAGACAGAAAAATTTAAAGTGATGTGGCCAAATCCAAGACATGTGTAATCAAATAGACCACACTTGTCCATGTGGGAGATTGTTGGAATTAAGATGTTAATTCCAAAAAATTAAGTTAGACTACGTGTTATATGATTACAAACATGTCACGTACTGTCACTAATGTTACGAGGAGTAACAGTTGAAAATGCCGCTAAATGTGATTAATTAATAAACAAGGCATTATACATATTTCACCAAGATTTTGGGTACGAATACATATAGAACTTATCTAAATTGATTATAATTATTGATGGACTGATTATGATCAATTAATGTATATATGGGTCTTAGTGTAAAGTCAGAAATATTGTTTGGACCAAACCCAACTTGTTTGGATCAAAGCCCAAGCAAAACAGCACAAAACGTGATCTATTACAGCCGCAATAAGATTCATTGCGGCCGCAATACATTAGGGGAAGATAAGGCAACAAATCTACCATTTTGGCATGATTTATTGCGGCCGCAATGCATCTCATTGCGGTCGTAAGACACTTGGCAGAAAGTTGCCAAGTGTGGAGTTGCCAAGACTATTGCGATCACAAAGAAATTTATTGCGACCGCAAGAGACCTTCTGTAAGGCATGTTTTGAATACCTAGATCTCCCGTTATCTTTCTGATTGAATAAAATGTATTTTGTACGAAATTCGTGGATGTATTTGCAAAAGTAAATACTAGAATTTGGAAAAGAATTGGAGAGAATATAATTACAAATTTTTTATGAATATTTGATAATTAATTCGGCATCTTTCCAAGATACACTCTGACGTTAGGGGTAACGAGAGATCAGTTTATTGCTGTGATCAGGGCACATGTGCTGTGCATAGCTACCACACGTGACAAGGCGATTCCTCGAGTCTCAAGACATCTCCGACGTTGCTTGGATTAGAGACCGGAGACAACGAAAAGGAGATGGAAAGTAAGTAAAGCTTCCGCAACTCTTGATTTATCATTTATGTCGCAACGATTACGTTGATTGAATTGAATTGCAACTACATTAGATTAGGGAATGATTTATGTGATTTATACCCTTATTGAATTGCTCCAAC
The DNA here is from genome assembly GCA_964058865.1 of Eleocharis quinqueflora. Lineage (NCBI taxonomy): Eukaryota > Viridiplantae > Streptophyta > Magnoliopsida > Poales > Cyperaceae > Eleocharis > Eleocharis quinqueflora. The sequence goes on from CAXKVX010002589.1 coordinate 11,745, forward strand.
TCAATTGAATTAATCCCAACACTTCATCCTCAACTAGACATCTGCCTCTCTGGATCCTACCAAAGGAACAAAATGCTTGTGATCATAACGTATATTCTTAATCTTTCACTTGTAAAGTAGATGCTAAGTATGAGTTTAATTTATACCTGAAGTGGAAGATCCATGATCTAGGTTGCCAAACCCCTCAGCTTGGAGAGATCCATTGATCTCATCAATGGTGCTACCTTCTTCATTTCCCACAAAATTGCATTTTCATTTTCAACATTCATGTCATCAAATTGGATAATGTGAGCCCCATGAATTTCCATCATCTGATAGATCTCTAGCCACTCTTGTAACTCATCTAGATTCATGTTCATGTCATACCTAAAATAATCTCGAATGAAGTTAGAGTAGGATGGTGTGAGATAACTAAGCACAATACCAACAAGGAGATAATCTGAAAGTCTGTAACCGACACTTTTCAATGTATAACATGATATTTGATGATGGACATGTGTGTGTTTATGTTAGTTGCCTCTGTTATCCTATACTAGAGAAGTCTCTCGGTAAACATGTACCTCTCAAAGTAGCTAAACTCAAACTCTTCTCTCGCACTACCAAAGAGAACAAAAGGCTGGTTTCCAAACATCTATAACAATAAACTTATGGGTATAAGTATAGTGCAATTTTGGTCAATTAAACGCATACAAGGTACGACTCCAACTATAATTACCATTTTCATATTTGTAATGGCTCCAGGAACCACAATTGCAATCAAGTTGGACTTGCTGAGCACGTCACCTAACTTATCTTAAGCCTATGACACTCATAAGCATTCACATACAATATAAGCAATAATGCAACAAAAAGAACAATAATGATCATTCACACAAGGTGACGTAATTGTATGGTCTCTCTGTTGAAACCTAGAGGAGGGTGAATAGGGTTATTTGTAAAACCTAGGGTTCTTTTTGCAAATAAGGTGTACAATTCAATATTTGATGGTAGTTCCTAAGTCTCAAAAATTTGGATCAATTCAAGTTGCACAAACAATAGGTTTGGCCCAAGATTGTTCTAGGTTGCGAAAGCGTAAACAATTGTAACTAATTTGATTTTAGCAATGCAAAATATTCTAGACAATACAAAATAATTATAACTATATTAATTCTATTCTTCTACAATAATTATATAGCAATTAAAAAAATAAGTAGAATAATTAAGTTAAGAAAGCGCAAACAAAGCTAACGCATGACATCAATATGGTAACGGAGTTCGGCTATTGACTAGCCTACGTCTCCGGGACTCCCGGCCCTCGACACAATAACAAGGTCAAGCTGATGCACTAACACCAAATATTCGATGCAAGGTTGAACTTGGCCACTTTACACACAAAGGTAGAGAACTAAGCCAAATAAACAAAGTAGCACAAGAGCTGAATAAACAAATGAAGAAGATAAAAAAATCTCTCAAATCTTACACAATAATTTTGATCTAGTTTAGATAGATAAATTTGAGAAGTAGATCAAAGTTTTTTGGAAATGAATTAAGGATCAAAGGTTTTAACAACGGAGGTTTGGTTGTTGTAAACAAAGAAGAATATAGGTATAAATTTCGTCAGGAAGAAGGCATCCAATCTCCATATTTATAGTTTCCAGCATAATTAGGGTTAATTTAATTCTAGCATTATAACGCCACCTTGTGTAAATATCTTACCGTTATAACACTGAGTTCAAATTCAGAAGGATTATTTCCTATTCAGAAACAAGATAATGTGGTAACGCTAAATTTAGAGTTATAACGAATGTCTTGGGTGGTTTTCTGGAGGATTTATACTTAGCCAAATTTTGGTTTATCTGTGGTATGGCTTTATAACGCTAAATATAACGTTATAACGAATGTCTCGGGTAATTTGGTATTTGGCTAATTTTCTAAAACTTCTTTGGTCTAGCATTACAATGCTAAGTATAACGTTATAACGGATGCCTCGGGTGATTTTTGTTTTGTGCCTGATTGGAGGGTTCAAACCGGCGTTATAATACCTATGACTAATTTTTTTATTACTTTGCTCTTTTGCATCTCGAATTTAAATATTCTGGGTTTTATAGATTAACCTCAATAGTTCTTTATTTGAATCTTGATCTTCTGATTTTGTTCTTGAATTCCTTCTTAATAATTTCTCAATTCATTTTTTCCTTTCTTTCTCAAAAGTCCCTACAAACATTCTTAAACGTAACAAATGGTAAAATTCAAGTTTTTTTGCAAATCGACAAATACAAAGAAATTGTTAGTTACAACAATCTCCCTCTTTTGTTGATTTGCAAAATTACAACATATGTGCATTTTTGGAGGTTTGCTTTAACATTTTTGGCACATATTATTTCTCCCCTTTTTGTAATTCGTGCAAAAGGTGATAATTTTGGTACATTGTTTTAACTCGCCCTAATAAATGCATTCATCAAGTGATCAAATTCATATAGCAATTTTGAGTCATAACATTATCCTAACACAATCAAGTTTAGAGAGATTGTATTTTACAATAATTTAGCATAACACCCCCTTAATTTAATAACTCCCCCTCCATTTATCTATTTTCCCCACAATTCGAGAATCACATTGGGATAAGACAGTGATCACGAAGTAGAGAAATAAAAAATGAGAAGAGGAAGGAAATGTATAGGGAGATCACAGAGAAGAGGGAGTGGAGGAGAGTTGATTTGTAGAAGGGATTTCGATTTGGTGGAGTTGAGTGGGAGTATTTGGAGGAGAGAAATGGAGTTTTGGCAATGGGGTCGGATGTAGAAGAGAGGAAGAAGTTTTTTTGAGAAAAAAAGAAAGGAGGAGAGGAGGAAAATTCGGGCTTAAAAATTAAGTTCTGAGGGAATAACGTTATAACACCAGATCTGGCATTATAAAGGTAAGATCTGGAAAGTTTGAAATGAACCTGCATTATAACACTAAGTTTGGCGTTATAACGAACTCCACTGAAAATTTTGGGAGAAAATGAGCACCTTAATTTTTTTGGATGGCATTATAACACCAAGCCTGATGTTATAACAGATGTACAGAAAAATTAGGGAACTTTGTGATCACTATCTTATCCCAAGTTCTCTTTCTTCTCGGATCCTCTTACTTTTCAATACGTCTCCTTCCTCTTATCCTAATTTTTGGTGCAATTTTTTTTCTATACTTATAACAGAGGGTTTCAGTGAGATTAGATTAGAGAAATGATGAGTGGAGGAGAGTTGATTTGTGTAAGGAATTTTGATTTGGTGGAGAGAAATGGAGTTTTGGAAATGGAGGTTGAATGTAGAAGATAGGAAGAAGTTTGTTTAGAGAAGAAGAAATGAGGAGATGAGGAAAATTTATTAAAAAAAAAATTCAGTTGTGAGGGGATAGTGTGATAACGCCAGATCTGGCGTTATGATGCTAAGCTCTAGAAAGTTTGAAATGAACCTGGAACCTAAGAATTTTTTTTATTAGTGTTATAACACCAAGTTTGGTGTCATAACAGACTCCACGGGAAATTTTGGAAGAAAAATGAGCACTTGAAACTTTTGAGATGGCGTCATAATGCCGAGTCTTGAGTTATAACGGATGTTACTGAAAAATTAGAGAACTTAGCTGAATCTGAAACTGAAAGATGGCATTATAACGCAAGATTAGCGTTACAATGCTAGACATACAGTGTGCAATTTTGGTCAGGAACTTTTTATATAATTTGGAATTTGTTTGCTATGCTTTTAGACAGTGTAATTGGACTTTAATTGGAGCTTAAATTATTCAAGTTTGGACAAAATTTTGACTTTAAACTTGTACTATGATGCACATTTAACAATCATTGTTAGCATCGTAAATTTTAATTTAAAACAAGTGATAGAGAGGAAGCTTGAGAAGGTTGACATTCGAATTTATGTGCATTTCTTTATCGAGATCTTCAATTAGCACATTCAACGTATAGTGTTTCTCGTCACTTGTACAATTCATTCTTCAACACTTCTTGCATGCTTCGAATTTCATTTCCTACAATCAATCAAGAATTTCCTTTCTCGGCTTGATTACTTGTATCGCATAAAATTTAAAATTAAATGGTATCATTACTATCCTAGATTATTTTCAATTTTAATACTTTATTTATTTAGCTCTCCCTAAATATTTGACAATTTGAATTCATGGGGATTTATGCATTTAAGTCCTTATACCTTGTGTTGAGGAATCCAAGCAACTTTTTGAGTGTTGTCCCCTTTTCTAAACTTGCACTCTCACGAGATATGCCTTATTCTACAAGAGAAAATTTTTAAAATGCCACTACGAAACAGTGAATTTGTTTATTTGCCACCAGAAAATTCATATTTGTCAAAATATTATTAAAATCCAGAAACTATTTTAATTATGCCATTATCTCATTTTAATTCAATTTAAAATTTCTAAACTTGATAAATACCAAAACCGTCCTTGTCAGAATTTTTTTTTTATTTGAGCAGGAATAATCAAAACTGAACTCGAATCGATCGAATCTAACAGATCAACTCGACTCAAGCCATCTCAATTCGTTCAACTGAGAGATCAAACCTAGCCTCGTCTGGCGCTCGTCTCCGCCACCCCCGCCTGGCACTCGCCTCCGAGTTTATGGCTAGTCTCCATCACTCAAGGTTTTCTTTGCGCTTATTCTCTGATTTTGTTAGGTATCAGCATCATATATTTTACCGTTAGAATGCCAACAGTACCAATGATGGAGAATAAAGGTATTGAGCTCAGAGGATTCGAGATGGGTTTTGAACAAATTGAGAAGATAGGCTATAACTACTGGGCTACATCTAATACTTGGATATTACACAGAGACTCATCCAGCAATCGTCTCTGCAGGTGAGAGCCCAATAAGTGCCTAAGAAAGGAGAGAGTTCAATTGAAATGGAGAGGATTCTGAGTCTGTTGAAGAAGATCGTTTTAAAACTGATGAGTGCAAAGAGAGAGAGAGAATACAGCTAGTAATTATTCTTTTTACTGTTTACTTAGTTACTATGAACAAAAGCCCAACTATATAAGGGCATTAGGAAGAGAAGAGGAGATATCGATGAATTCTGCTAAACACCATTATCAATACTCATCTTTCATTTTCTTAGCTGCAACCTTGTATTTTCTATTTTGAGAATTCAATAAAAATGTCATTTAAATCCAATTCTTTCTCAGTTATCATATTCTTCTAATTTCTATCAAATTTCAATATTTGTTTTCATTCAATTACTTGTCTGATCCAATTGTGGTCATGACAATTGGTATCAGAGTCCTTTCGATCATCATTTGAGGCTTTTAATTTTTCTGTCGATTTTGGTTAGAATTTCCAATTCCCTTGCGTTATTGAGCAATCACCATCGCTGTTGAATCGAAAGCTTCCACTGATCTTCCTCCTACATGCCTATCCAAAAGAAATAAGAAATTCAGATCGATTTGGTCTCGTTTGCCCAGATCTGTTAGAGAGCAACTCCTAGAACACAAGCGAGCTCACTTCGCTGATTTGAGATCTATTTTAACCACGAGCATCACCAAGCGATTTGATGAAATGCAGTTTGGGTAATTTGATTTAAAATATATTTTCTTTCACAAATTCGTACAAATCATTAGTAGTGACTATTTAAATTTTTCATTCCATTGGTCAAGTGATCTCATTTTTGTCGTTGGTTTTTCTATCATCTATTAATGTAGCATTATGTCAATTGTACTTAATATTGTTATTATTTTCTGCAGTAACCTTTAAGCAATTGGCAGTTGAAGCACTTCTTACCCGATGCTATACCAATCAGAAATGAAATCCTCTGGAGAGAAATTTTTCGGGAGCCGTCGGATTAAGATTTAACGGTCTTGATTAAAAATATCAAAAATCTCCCTGAATCATATAATTGACGATCGAGCGTTGATCTTTAATCCGACGGTTGATATTAACTCTTCTCTCTGAAGAGAAATTTTTTCTCTCCAGAAGATACGTGTCCATATCAAGTCTCCAGAGGATACGTGTCCCTACCAATCACGGAGGTGGTTTCACGTAATGAGATCACTTGTTGTATGAAGCCAAACCTCCAGATCAACATGAATGCTGAGATGATTGGAATTAACCTGAAATAGGAGGTCCAGAATGCATATTTTCACTTAAGAAAGCTTTTAGCAAATGCTTGTAGATTTTATCAGAGCTCATCTAGATGTATTAATCAAATTTGCCTCTTAACCTAATTTGTAATCTTTATGCCTCCTTTTATTATTGTCCATACTTCATTGTAAAGAAACAATTGTGATTAATTCTTATTATTACTCTTAGATTAAAGCTTCATTACAATGCCTCTCGACAATAACACGTGCTACTCTCCGTAGAATCACGCTAAGAGAGGCAGCTCCACTTCTCAACATATTGCTGCAACAGAGGTGGCCACTCTACTGCAGAACACCCATTTCACTCAGAATCCATATGAACTTCTATGGAAATGGTGCAACAGCGGTACCTTCTCATCGAAATCTATCTACAAGGTTCTGGCAGGTGGCGCAATGATCAAACCTCACTGGATATGGATCTGGAAGACTAAAACACCCCCATCGGTGAAATTTTCGCGTCCCTCCTCATGCAAAATAGAATACTCACACACGACGTCATGCGAAAACGAAACATGTGGTGCAACCTCCACTGTGTCATGTGTGACAATTGTCCTATTAAGTCAGCGATTCATCTATTTTTCCTCTGCCCCTATGCGACAGCAGCCTGGTTCCACCTCCAATGCACCCTGGGGGCAACGATTGTCCGATGGCGAAGAGAATTTACCGACATAATACAACAGTCCAGACAGCTATGGCAACAGCACAACAATACTGACTTTGCGTACCAGACAACTTTCTTGGCGATGCTCTGGGGAATTTGGAGGCAGCGCAACAAATGCATCTTCGAGCCCACACACAACCGCATCATCCCCAGCAAGCTAGCAGAACTAGTTGCGCGGGATGCAGCACTATGGCAGAGATGTTGCTAGAACAGAAGCAAGAAGGGGAAGGGTTATTTTAGTTTGGATGTTTTTCATAGGGTTTTTTTTATTGAGGTACTTTTCGCTGGCAAAACAGAACAGAAGGGTATAGCTGAATCATATGTAGATGATTCTATGTGGGTGAAGATGAGGAGATTACTCTGATGTTGTTTTCTTGACGTTTTTTTTTCTGAAACTGTTGTAATTGACGTTTTTATTTTTAATGCACCTTGGTTGCTGCCAAGATTTTCAAAAAAAAGATAGAGATGTAGTAATTTTATGTCAAAATTGTTATTGTTCGTGTCAATGCAAATGAGTTGTCTTTAAAATTGTTTATTATCATCTTTTCTTCTTATTTCTTTACGTGAAAGTCAAAACAATGTACTTGAAAGAATTTAATATCATTGTTGCTTCTTAATTGATATTTTTAAAGGTATTTAATTTTAAGGAACATTAATTTAGCCTGTCAAATTAATTGATAATATCTAAAATGCAGGAAGGGAGGAATGGGACAAGAGGTGCCTCAAGATTGTGTTAGACTTTTTGTTTTCCATTGTGCTTGTAGATTACGTTTTTTCTACATTGTTAGATATATTTATTTACTTTGAAGTGATTATTTTTATTGTTGGTATTAGTTTATTTTTTCCTTACAATTAAATCAATTTTGTGACTAATTTTTTTAATTAATAAACAAAATATAATATTGTAAATATCTCAACTCGTTGCAGCGCATAGACACGATACTAATAATCACAAGGATAATGTTTTGTAGATACCACATTTGATATCAATTATTGATACCGATTTTATTATGCACCTTTAGTTGAGTTATCCTGCACATTATTTGAGTTATTATGCATGTTATATCATAACTATTTCAGTACAAAAATAACATGTATAACTATTTCAATACAAAAAATAACGTGCATAATAACTCAAATAATGTGCATGATAACTCCATTAAAGGTACATAATAAAATCAATAACATGTATAACTATTTCATTATAAAAAATAACATGCATAATAACTCAAATAAAGTGCATAATAAAATCGATATATCAGCTTGCAAAATAGATACTAGGGTTTAGCAAGCAACCCACGGAGTACTCGTGATGTGTAAAACGTGTCAGAAACAAAATAGATAATAATGCTTACGCAACAGGCCTTTGTAGCAAATTAATTGGATGATTTCTTCAGGTTTGCGAAGGATGTTTGCAGCAGCCCAATTATCCTTCGTGGATCAGATCCAGTATTAAGGTTTTGAACTTTTGATGCATTTTTAAAGGCCCAAAGTCTTGCCATTAAACGTATGAGAACCACGGGCCGAGCACGAGTTTTGGCCCAAATTTACCCGTTAGCAGCCTTGGATGAGAACTAGTTGTGGCAAAAATTGGATTATGATCTACATATAGAAACAAATTTCATCATTTTTTACTACAATTTTTAGTAAATTCGAAAAGTATAAAATAAAAAATCAAGTTTAATATTATTGAACTTAATTATATATTGGTTGCGTTTCAATTCACAACAATTTCAGTACTATTTAATATTTCATAAACAATTTTTAATCCGGCCGTTCTAAATATAAAACTTTTGACGAACAGCCTAACTTGTATGACAGAGTATTAGTTTCTAATTTTCTATATATGTATGATATGAGTAAACCTACCGTGTTCTCAAAAGTATGAAGGCCTTCCGCGCTTTTAACTCAAAAATATATTTAATTAATTTAAATTTTGATTTATCATGCTCAATAAAGTGTTAATATTGAAATCTTCTAGATAATGAAATTTCTGATTTTTTTATTTATTTTCTAGCTATCTTCTAGATAATCAAATTTTGTATTTTTTTAAAACAGCTATGTTTAAAAATCCATCTTCAGGACACTTTTTCAAAAAAATTTAAAAAATAGCAAGAAAGTTCAAAAATCACGAAATTTGCGTTTTTTGAAGATATCAAAATGAATAATTTATTGAGCATGATATCGTAATTACAAGATAATTAATAATGTTTTGAGTTAAGAACATAAAAGACCTTTGTGCTTCTAGGAGCATGATAGTTTTACTGCGTATGATAAATATTTCATATTGTTAAATGTTAATGGTAAAACAATATATTTTGAAAGTTATCAAAATTGTCAAATTTTTAAAGCTTATAAACATAAGAAGAGTAATAACTGCATGTCTGCATCTGACTATTCATATCTCTTATATGCATGCAAAACGAATTTATATATACATAAAAGCAATTTATACTTGATGACAGAAGTGTTCATATCAAACATTGTTAGAAACAAACATCTCGAAAGCTGTATTTAATTTTACTTATTTATCAAAACTTAAATTTTTTGAAGATTTTGAAAATAAAGTATTATATACTTTATATGTACTAATTTAAAACTTTAAGGTCGTATATTTATTGGGTTGAGCTCAACTTGTTTGACAATTTATAAAATCAACACTGGACTAATATTTGCACAATAGTCATGTATGCGGGTCATACAGATGCAATTGACTCTTGCTGAGGTCTGAAACAAGATAACAAGTCAAGACAAATGAATAAAAAAAATCAAGACAAGTACAAGGATGTATGAAGCAAGCAAAACAGACAAAATATGAACCGTCTGTAACTATAACATATGAGAAGACGTTATAACGGGATCCCAAGGCGTCATAACGTGTCCCTAGAAGTTGGACTCAGAAGTCAAATGCAAGAAGCTCAAGAAATGAACTAAGTACTAAAATCTCTGAGAGGTCTAGTATAGTAACACATCAAGAAGGCGTCGTAACGATTTAGAAGGCGTTACAATGAGACTGTTATGTATTATAACGGTTTCCTGAAGAGTTGAGCCCAAAGGTCAGCTACAGAGGCACTAGACGACATGTGTGGAAACTGGCCAAGATGTTATAACGAGATGGAAATCGCTTGTAACACATGTAGAGTTGTGAAAAAACCCGCACGGGTTGACCCGCTCGTGGCCAAACTCGTACTCGATCCGTGACCGACCCGTACTCGACCCGTGACCGACCCGTGACCGACCTGACAAGTGTGGAAACCCGCGCGGATCAAGACATACTCAAAGACGACAAGAGCAAGCAAATTGGGCAATTTTAGAGCCATACGTTACCATAATACATGCTCAACTCGTCACAACAAATATCCAACCCGTTACTATCATCATCATCATCATCATCATCATCATCATTATTATTATTATTATAATTATTATTGTTATTATTATTGTTGTTATTATTATTATTATTATTATTATTATCTATTAAATTTTGCTTGGTTTTGCAAACCCTCTAGATCCTCCCCCGACTGACTCGGTTATAAATTTATATAACTTTTGTTGTAATGTTTAGGGAATTCAAGCTGGCTATGTAATATTTTGGTTGTAAACTTATGCTTTTCTCATTTGTAATTTTAAGATTTTGGTTATATTTTGGTTGTTAACATATAATTTCGCTAAAGTTCTTAACTTGTGATGTATGTTGTCTATTTGGTATATTAATTGTGCAAGTTTTTTATTATATTTTTTATTTTTTACTTTCCTTTTGTATCAAAATTCAGAGTCTAGCTTTGGAAAAAATGATTATGTTTTTTAAACAATTAATCATTTTATTTCGTTAATTCAAACAAAATGATTAAAGATATCAATTTATTTGTCATTTGATTAACAAAACAGTTAGCATAAAAAACGTTAATTGGTCCAACCAACAAAGAATGTGTTTGGATCACCAAGAATAACATTAATTTTGGGTTAGTGTTGCTATCCAAATAAAATATGTGATCCAACCAAGAATTAGCAAGTTGAGAATACTGTTGGTTAGTGTTATTTTCCTAATAAAAAAATTGTAGGATAAAGAAATTAGCAATGTCAAGGTTACCAAAATTATTATTTCATTATAATTGTAATCATCATCTTGTTGTTATTATTATTATTATTATTATAATAATAATAATAATAATTATTATTATTATTAACATTAACATTATCATTATTATTGTTATTGATCTTAATATTATGGCAAAACTTGAGTACTCCAAAAGATGGGTACACTGAATACTCTGGTCCATCTGGACCGTTCAATTCATCTAAATTGGTAAAAAGTGAGTCACTTTAAATTTTGTTGTGTTTTCTAAAGAATCACTTTTCAGTTTTCACAAGTCTCGATGAATTGAACGATCTAGATGAACCAGAGTATCTAGTGTACTCATCTTTTTGAGTACCCAAGTTTTTGCCTATTATTACTGCTATTATTATTGTTATTATTATTATTGTCTTTGTTATTATTGTTATTGTTATTATTGTTATTGTTATTATTGTTATTATGATTGTTATTATAATTATAATATAAATAAATTGTTAGTACTTTATTATTTGTATTGTAATTATTATTATATAATAATTATTGTTATTACTATTATTAATTAATTTTCATATTGTAATTATTATTATTCTCATAATTATCAATATTATATGATATTATACCATCACTACTATTATGTTATATTATTATTTCATAAAAACACATATTATTATTTAACTATATTGTTTATTTTATTATTTTTTAATATTATCATTTGTGTTATAATTATTATATTATTATATTTTTTATTATTGTATTATTATATTATAAAATGATATCAATATTTTATTATTATTATCGATTAAAAACTAAAATAACTCATTAATTTATTCATTTCCTCAATTGCTATTACAAACATACAATTTAAATAATATTTTCACTAACCTATATAACACAAAATTAACACTATTATCATACTATTTAGAATAGCAAAAAAATGACTATTATTTCAATCATTCATTCCAATAGCATTATTTTTGCACTAACATAATCCAAACGCATTCAAAATAAATAACGATCAGTGCTATTTTGGTGATCCCTCCCTAGTTTAACACCATTCGACATCTGAAAGATATTCTTTGAATTAAAGATCAATGGTGTAACACGCACACACAGAATAGTATAATACTGATGCCTTCGACACCCCTAGCAGTCGGAACGATTTATTTATACGGACTTGACTACTTGACTTCGCAATTGAGCAACCGTTGGATATAACTATATAAGCCTGATACTAATTACGTGAATTGGAATTTGAACAGTACTATTTAATACGAATGAGTCTCATTGTCAGAAAAAAAGCAGGCTTTGCCAATCCTCGTACGAGTACTATTTGTACGAATTTACAATTAATACATCGGATACAACGGGGTTATGTCAATCCTGAGGTCTTGTCAATCGTCTTAAATTCTTTGATCGATGAGCCTGTTCACATTTCTAAATTTTCAACTGGAACGTACGTGTCCAATCTACGTTTCTTTTTTTCCTGAGGAAATCCAATCAACGTTCAACTCATATGAAATTAACTTTTGCTGACATTATATATTATATAGTATATAATTTTGACTCCGTAATGATTAAAATAATACAATGGTTTAGAACTACTCAGTTTAAGTTAGATATAATGTTCCAATTTTTTTATGATTACGATGTCTTTTAAATTCATATCATAATTATGTATATTTTTTTAATACATTTAAATTTAGATCATTTATTGATTTTAATATATGATGTAGATTTCAAGGCGTCATGAAGACAAAAAAGTAAAGATATTATATCCCTACTCAATTCACAATTCATATTATATAACATTTTTTTTAATAATTGATGGTTAAATTACATCTTCTAATAAGTTTTCTCATAGTTCCTGCCTCTTTCATTATACCTCCAAAATTATCATTTATTTACTACAAGAAGATAAAAGAGGATGGAAAACAGTTAGAAAAAGAAAGAACTAAAGAACAGTGGCACAAAAGGATGAACATTCAATTTCTTACACACCAACCCGAATACAACCCTACACCTCCACCATCTACCGAAGCCAAACCCTTTATCCTCTCAGCCTACACAAAACATTTTCTCCTCCCAATCGGAACAAAAAAAGTCTTTAACCCTTGGATCGATTCATCACAAAATCGAATTCTACAAATTTTTTGTTTTGTTAACTTTTAATTCACAAATAAATTGACAACTTTCTACAAAAATATAGACACTTGATTAAATATTTTTAGTGCAAGATAGGTTTGTCATGACATTTTTAAATCTTCTATTTTTACCGCCACTAAAGATCTGTATATATGTAGATATCATAATTGCCAAACTATTGTTAGTACATCAATATTTTGAGAAGTTAAAATTTATGTAGTGTGTAAATTTTAAATTCATGAAATTAATTGGAAATTTCAAAACAACAATGCATTAAAAATTCATTATCCATCAAATGTTTTCTACTTGTAAATTTACACATTAAATCTTCATTATTGAATATGTCACCATCTAAAGTAAAAAATCTTGTATATTTCTCATCACATTATTGTTGCAATTAAAATTAATTTAAACTCTAAAGTACTAATTAAGTTGCGTGAGTATCTCACGACATTTCAAATTATTATGAAATATCAAGAGCCACTGATTAAAAATACATTGCAATTTGGGGGAACACCCCCATGTTTTCATAAAAAAAAAAATACACTCGCAATATTTTAGAGGTGGCAGAACCCGACCCAACCCGACAAACCCGTCCGACCCGTCCGACCCGGAGTAGTTCTATATGACCCGAAACCCGAAAATGACCCGACAATATATAACCCGGTACCCGACCCGACCTGATTTGATATGACCCGAAACCCGAAAAGACCCGACAACAGATGACTCGATACCCGACCCGACCTGATTTGATATGACTCGAAACCCGAAAAGACCCGGCAGTAGATGACCCGATACGCGACCCGACCTGATATGATATGACCCAAAACCCGAAAAGACCCGAGATTAGATGACCCGGTACTCGACCCGACCTGGACCGACATGACCTGAAACCCAAAATGACGCGAGATCACATTACCCGTCGATCCGACATGACCCGCAATCTGAGATGACCCGATTTGACTCGAACACAACAGATTAGAGACCCGAGATCAACTTAACAAACCAGAAAAAACTCTGGTTTGAATATTTGGTCTTATCAAACTGATATCAACTTATCAATTAATATTGTACTTATACATGTCTTGACTAAAATGAACTCCGCCGCTGCAAGTCGTGTGACGTTGCGCCGCTCCTACAATCTGCATGACACCACTACTACACTGCACGCTGCATGACGCATCTCTGCCGTTGCGCCAATGACGCATGACGCATGACAAATATCAACGCATGATGACCCGAGACCCGACTCGCCCGACCCGAAAGACCCGAAACCCGAAAATACCCGAAACAAGATAATTGAAACCCGACCCGATTCGAACTCGAAAGACCCGAAACCCGAAAAATACCCGAAAATAGATAATTGAAACCCGACCCAACTCGAACTCGAAAGATCCGAAACCCGACAAATATCAACGCATGATGACCCGAGACCCGACCCAACCTGATCAGACCCGTGACCCGATAAACTTTTGAAGTCAAATTGACCCGACCCGAACCCGCCTGACCCACCCGATTTGCCACCTCTACAATATTTCATAATTTATATGAAATATCAAAAGTCACTCATTAAAAAATCGAATATCAAAAGTTATTTCGTTCGATATTTACATATGTAAGGGATCATCAAAATTATAATTATATTGCAAGTAAATAATTACTTCAAAATTTTGTAACAGATGGTGCGAAGAGCGATTTTATTTTTCAAGTGTAATATTAGTTAATATTTGAATATATAAATCAATAATAAAATTTTTAACCTTACTTCAATTCACCTCTTAATTTCTTCTCTCTTTTACTTTGCAAAACTGCAACTGATATGCCTTTCGCTTCTAATTTATTATGAAGGTCAATTTGTTCTTTATGTACAAGATCTCGCCATGTTCATGCGCGCTTTTCCCGTGCCTTCTTCCCACTCGCTCCTTCCTCCTATCCAAGATTTTGAGATCTGATGATTAACAACCGAAGAGGTGGTGCTTGATCAAGCATTTTAGTCCAGCTTTATTGATTAATTATTTAACATGGAGAGTGTTTAATTGTCCACGAATTGAATATATAGTTTGAGAGGGGTTTCTTCAAATTAAAATTTTGAAACCCAACTTGTTACTATAGATACAGGTGAGACCAAGCTAATTCTATGAAGAGTACAATTAATACGTGAATTGAAGGGTACAATACTATTGACAATAGGTCGGATAAAGCTGTGTTATGTCAATGCTTTTTTTTGGAAATAAGTGAAGGAAACCTCACCACTTAGATTTTCATTGAAAAAAGAAGTAACGGTACGATTGAGAATGGGTTGGATAAAGCTGGGTTATGCCAATCCTGAGGTCTTGTCTTAAATTCTGATGAGCAGACTATCATTTTCAATTTGAGTATTTACTGATGTGCAATCAGTATTCAACAGATATCTAATTAGTATTCTCCTATTACAATTGCCATTTAATAGTTAATTTATAGAGTAGAATTTGTAATTTTAACATCATGTGCATGTGTTATATAATAATTGATGCAATTGATGCAGGACGCCACAACTACAAAATGAACTTTTAAAACCAGTCAATTTGTAATTTTAGCTCCATAGTTTTGGCAGTATATTTGGGACCTTTACATATTAATGTCCTTTGCTGGCTCTTTACATTTTGCATTGTTCGGGGTTACCAGTCAATTGGGTTTGTGAGGGGTTGGAACAATGCTTTTTAAGGTCTCTATCTTGCTAACAACCAATGAGATAAGTGCAAGATTGCTTAATTACCACTGCCTGTTTCTTAATTATCTCGCTGAAATACTGTATGCAAACTTTTAATGTATGTTTCTGCTGAAACGTTCTATTGATTGCACCATACCTACCTACAAGAGAAATAATACACTAAAACACCATTCACCGTTTCAAGGGGTCCGAATCTGCTGCTCGTAAATCCCTGCTTGCTTCCCTGCTTGTCTTCGATCCGACCGCTCGATCGTCACAGACGGCTTTGATTTGATTCAGAGGCAGATGCTTTGACCGTTAGATGAGTTTTGAACGGTCCAGATCGAAACAAGCAGGAAAACAAGCAGGAATTTACGAGCAGGAGATCCGGTTCCCGTTTCAAGCGTTTCTTCATTGTCCTTGGTCAACAATTTTTTCAAACAAAACATAATAAATATTATAACAACGACAAAGTTTTTTGTCCGAAACAAGTTGGGTAGACTAAAATGAAGTCTCTATTGAATTTAATTTCATAAAATTGGTTGAATTTGTACATTGATTCGCCAAGACTATCACAACCATACATAATAAATATTATCACAATGTTTTTTTATTAACCAACTGAGTTGCCCAAAGTTAGATATACGACAGCTAAAATCAATAATTTCTTTTTTAAGACTTTCAATTTGATCCTCCAATTTCCGGCACTTGATTTGAATAACACAAAGAAGTAAAAAACAAATTAATATAACACATAATACTTCAAATAATATATCTACTGAAAAATTATCTACAATTAAAGAAGGATGAACACTGCTAATTTGCCAGAATTAAGTTACCAAGCTAAAAGGTTCCCACTGAAAATATCTTAACATGATAATTTTGAGCGCATAGATATTGAAAGATAAAAAATTTAAAATATTGCAAACTGAATGTTGGACGAACGTTCTAGCACTGTTTAATTAAAACACAATCCATTGGAAGATTACATGCTGAGAAAATATATATTCAAAATTTCACTAGTCCAATGCATGCATGATCAGAACATGCGGGAATTCATAGAACAAATAAAATTCAACATCTAACTCACTTTAGGTAGTCTGACGCAGGGGCGGATTTAGTACTATAGCACAGGGGTAGGCAAGGGAATCAACACAATTTTGTGTGTCCTGAGCATGTAATCAGCATTTTGGTGTTTCTAAATGAGGATCAGAAAGTTCCTTTTCTGGTGGCAATTGCTAGGACGATGTCAATACCAGTACAGCAGAAATTACTAAGGAGTTTGTGAAGCTCCTATATGATCCTGAGTCCTGACAACAATGGTACATATCTCAATTTGGATACATTACAAGATAGTTTGGGACATGTCTGGCATGGCTCGGGTCATATTCAATTACAGAGGGGGTGTTTCAGTGGGCGTGTTCCGAATCTGATTGCACAAACTCGAAGTTCACGCTGAATATTTAGCCTATCTCCACATTTCCACAGCAGGATTCTCATTGAATTGGTTCAGAACTAATTAAACCCCATGGATCCCTGAATTGGAGAGCAGTTGCTGTGAATGAGAAGTGCATTAAACTAATAAGACCAGCTGCAAATCAACCTATATATCCTACATATTTTCAGCGAGCATATCATTGGTGCTCACGATCTCGCTAATTAATCATGCAAGACAACTGGCATGAATTACCATGGGCTAATGGGCATCCATTTTTTTAGTTATTCAAGAAAAGCACCACATATACTACAATACATTCAACTTGGAGAAAGATAAATTAATGCAATAGTCATGATTTTAGCGTATTTTGTTATTTTTCTGGAAATATATAGAAATTTAATTGTTGCAAAAGATTTTGTACTTTCTTGTATTTGTTATTTGATTCTTTTAAATATTGTTGAATCGAAATTTTCAATTTTATCAAATTCCTCATCTTGTATGTGGTTTGCATGGATATCATTCAAGATTTTAATTTGTCAATGTTTAAAATAATTTTTTGTGCAAATAAAGTTAAAATTTGGAAAGATATGCAACAATTTAGGACTTAAAATTCGAAACAGAGAATTTCTTGACTGTATTGTGGCCGCAAGACCCCTCTTTGCGGTCGCAAGGCTTAATTTATTTGTTTTTTTGCGAGCTTTGAACTAACAGGGTGTCTTGCGGCCGCAAGGCCCAATTCTGCGACAATAAGAGAATTGAATTGTATTGTGTTTTGCTGGTTGCATACCAGAACTGACAGGGAATGTTTGCGACCGCAAAATATTTTCTTGCGCCAGCAAGACATCATGAAAATTGGCATAGAACACTGAACTAACAATGAACTTGCTTGCGGCCGCAAGCCCAAAGTTCTGTGATCGCAAGACATGCAATTTGTGCCAATTTTTCAAGAATTTCCACCTTTATATATAAAATCTAAAATTTGTACCAAATTTGGCTTTTTAGTAGTTATAACTAATTAAATTTAGGTTATATATAATTATAATTAATATAGTTATCAAAGTAATACTATATTTATCTTAATTAAGTATAAAATTTGGTTATTATTTATAACTAGTATTTAAGGCTAATAAAGGAAAGATAAATATGCTACATTTTAAAAGGTCTTCCAATTAAAAATAAATTTAGTATAAAAGATATTTTGTAGTTTTTTGAAAGGTTTTTAGTAAATACTAAATAAAAGTTATGTAAAGAAATTTACAAATGAATTTAAATAGAAGTCTATATTTTATATATATGTATGTAATAACTATTGATAATTAGTTTATTCTAGTTAAAGTTGCAAATTAATTAATATATGTATATATATATATATATGATGAGTAGATTCTTTCGAGATACGTTCTAGTATATACTTTAGACATGATTTGAAATCTATTTAAAGTCAATTAGAAATACATGTCTCATTTTGCTAAACAATAATGTTGGCAAACGGATATTATTGCTAAAGAATAAGCAAAAAGACCCATGAAAGATTTAAAATGACGTACCGACAACAAATTTGTTAATTTCACTCAAAAGAAGAATTAATTTTTACAATAGTAGGTGTGTACATAAAGGAAGGTGTACAAAAAAAGTGATGAGATACAATGTGCTAATGATGTCTAAGAAAAGCATTTGGAGTTTGGTGCACCTTGGTCCGTCTATGACCCATCTCTCCCACTTGACTGGCCTTATCATTAGTATGTGGATATATCACTCTGACCCAAAGACAGATAGACAAAATGGCTCATTTGATAATACTTTGTGCATAACATCAAAATACATAAAGATTTCTTAATTGCATCCAAAGGTGGGTCATGCTAGATAGTATTTTGATTTATTTATGAAACTAATGGAGAAATTAGAGATATAAAGGTCTTTAGATATATTTTAGAATTATGATTAAGCATTAATCGTGACGCTTATCTCATGACTAGACACATATTTTGATTAGGCTTTAAAGTTATCATTTTTTATTTCATGACATACATCACGAATGTGATAATCGTTAGGTTTCATGTAACCATTAATCGGCCCAAAGAAAAATAATGATTATCATGATGGTTGATTAGCATGATAGTGAATTGTCGGTGTAAGAATAGTAATAAGTGTGGTGATGATTATTATTTTTCATGTAATCCATTACTCGCCTAAAATGAGATTTATTGATTAAAAATAAGTGATTAAAATAAGAAGCTACATATGATACATTCTTAGCAAAACTCATTTAGACAAAACGAGAAATCTAAATGATCTGCTTAATAGAATAATAAGTATGTTACAGAAAAGTTTAAAAGTTAGTTTCACACTTAGAGGAGTTACTTTTACAAATTTATGTATTGTTATTGCAATGAAAGAAAAGTTAATTTTGTAATGAAGGCACTAAGTTTATTATGAGAATTGAATTTTTATTTGAATCATTTTGATACATACTATATCATCTTTTAAGAAAGTTTCATTTTTTCAGTAAAGTTTTCATATGAATTATGTAAACTTAAATATCTTGAGAACAAATTATTTAAGTTATATCATATTAAAAATCTAATTGCAAGGATGAATTATGAAAGATTTTTTTAATATCAAAATAACTTTTTCTATTTCTAATTAAGACAAGTATTAAGGTTTACTTAATTTGAAATAGAAACTTAATTTTATTATGATTCAAAATAAGATAACTTCAATTTTCATTTAGTGCACCTTTAGATGAAGTTTATCAGTAATGTTTATTTTGCAAATTTAATACAAAAGCATTTTTGATAAAATTAATTAACAAGTTGTCAACTTATGACATATATGATCAAGTTTTGGTCAAATGTATTTTGTCAATACCATCAAACTTGAAATAATGAAATATGAACCAACATAATGATAGACGTTATGTAATACAAAATATCTATAATTCATCTAGTATGGATAATAGAAAAATATGCAAGTATTTTTTTGACATCTGATAGAGATATGAATACCTATGTCATCATTAAAGTCAAGATTCTTGAGAAATAATAGACTTTAGATGAATTTGTGTCAAAATAATATATTGTTGAATTCTACTCACATCAAAAGGAAATAAAATGGTGCCCTAAAGTATATATATATATATATATATATATATATATATATATATATATATTGTATAAAATCTATGATAAGAAGTCTAATATATACTATAGCATAAAATAATATATATCATGAAACACCTACTAAAAGCAACTTATTAAATCATAAAAATAATTTAAATGTATATTTGAATCACTCGGGTGTATGGATATGTTCAAATAAAGTTAGACTCTTTAATAAATATAAATTATAAAATATAAGGAATATAAGTTGCCTTTTGAATATGTAGAATTCTCACTAAAGACGTTTTTAAAGTTATTACAAACTTACAGAACACAAAATAAATGAGACATTGTAAAGCACATAATTCTTTGAGGATATAGAGTTTGTGGGGGGAGGGGGGAGGGGGAAGATATGATAAAAGATAAGATTTATTAGTAAATAGAAGAAAACATGAATTAGAATATGATATAAAACCAAAGTTATGATTTTATTCTAATTCATGTTAAGACCAGTGAGGGTAAGATTAGGACCAAATTTTGGTCTTGTACAAAATCTGGTCAAGATTACATATAAAAAAAATAGTCTTTTATGGTTAGACTAACTCCACCTCAAATAAGAGTCTCAACAGTACATTGATAACACACATAGAATCAAAACATGCCCAATTAGGTGCATTATTACTTACAATATTATTGACTAAAAGCCCATGAGTGTTTTGGAGTAAGATATTTGTGTTGATTCAATTAGAGACTCAACAGTATATTAAGAGCACATGTAGATCTAAAATAGACTCAAATAAACGCATTGCTTCTTGCGATGTTATTAGCTATAAGATGGTGGGTGTTTTGGAATAAGGTAAATGTGTTGTCATTTCCGATTCTGAGAATAATGAAAACTCTCAAAGAAATATTGTGCAAGTGCCAAATTTACAAGAGAGAAAATATTGTAATATTTTCGATTATATGCATACAACTATAACTCGTGTTTTCAAGTCTTTATGTAAAACATGACTAACGAAATAGTTTGTACTCTCAAATGTAAATTAATTATCTTATATACATGAAGAGGAAAGAACTTACCGATAATAACATTTTGAATATTTTTCTCATTACCATAAAGTATTAGACCCATTTAATACAAATGAATATTTGGATCAGTACAAAATTTAGATGATAATGTTGAGAAATATAAAGTTAAAATTTTGTCAGTAAAACCTTCATATATAAGATTTTGGTTATAAATATTTTTTTCCTTCAAGATTCTTTAAAAGAATTATTGACACCTTGTTTTGAGAGTTCTAAATAGACATTAAGAATTATTGTTTCTAAAATACTAATATAGACGAAAAAAAATGCATAAGATGCAACCTAAGAACTTTTCATTAAGTTTTACTGTTTCATATTTTTGTTAGTTTTGTTTTGCACCAGGAACAAGTTAAACATAAAGAAATATGACATTAGATACAAGAGTTCTAATACACTAGACAATTATTAGTAGCATACTATAAATGTGAAAACATATATTTTATGTATAATATTTTAGTAGGATAATATAAATGTGAAAGTTTTTCAACAAAATCTACAAAATCCGCATGATCCGGCTGCCTAAAACACAACGAATTGGATTGAATGTTGAGTTATGCATATTGGTGATGGTTTATTATAGCAATAATTAGATTAATATGAACTAGATTGAAAAGATGATCAAAATCTGACTAACCCGGTCCATGTACATATTGGTAATTATGTAAATAAATGTAATCAAATAAATAATAGACATCAAATATTTTGAACTTTCGTCATATATTTTGACAAAAGTAATCTCAACCAATGATAACAGTATAAAATAAGTTAGTTTTACACAACAATTTGATAAAGTATAATCTTCGTCTTCAATTTTATTAAATTGATACCAGCATCATGAATATACATTCCTCGAATGTACCTGATTTAATCCTATAACAAATAAGATATAACCCTATAACGAATATTCATTAAAATAAAAAAACGAATTTTCAAGCTATGACAGTAAGATATACTTTTAACTATTCCTGATTAATTATTTGAAAAATGAAAGATAATGAAAAAGGAAAAAGGAAAAGGCCGAATTGGAAATAATAAATGCAGGATCAATTATAGGGAAGGGGAGGAAACAAAATAAAATCTCTCCTCATTTCTCTCACTAACCTCCTCCCTCATTTCTCAATTCCTATTTTAACCCAAATTACAATCCTCCGTCTTCACCAATTTCATAAGCGCACAAAGAGAGAGCAACAATTCTAAATAAATCATGCCTTCTTCGAATATGTCAGACCAAGCAATGGGAAGAGGGGAGGCATCTTGGACTAGAAATTTATCTCTCCAATTTAATTCTTGATGGAGAGCAAGACAGCAGTAGATGTGGTATCAATGGCTAAGAATCTTCTCTTCAGCATTTTGCCCCCTTTTTTAATGTTTTTACACTTTTTTACAAAGGAAACAGAGGAGGTTATTTTTAGAGAATTGCATATCTATTTTATTGTCAACAAACTAATATATTTTGTTTGATTTTTCTTATTCTTGTAGGTGCTTGTGCTGTCCACATGTGAAAAATTAGAAGAACAATACATGAAAGTCCTTTTCTATTAATACAAATTACAATTTTTTTGTTAGTTTGGTGCTATAAATTTTGAATGTCTTGTTTGATTATTCCTTATTTTACTAATTCAGAGTTGTCCTCAGTTGCAGAGACAGATGGAAAACTTGTGGAGATTTACATGGGTTCAAATGATAAGCTGATAACAAGTATTCATTTTGAGGGTGTTGTGGAACAAGTAGTATGAAACTTTTCAGGAAGACATCAAAGGAGCATTTTTAATTGTAACATAATTTCTGCTACATACAAGAAATAAATGTAATCATATATATACATGTCATTGTATTTTCTTTAGTTTAAAAATATTAATATTCACTGTAGTTTACAATGTATAACTATTAGATTCCATATTGTTACATTGTTTCATTGCAATTCAATACTACTTTATTCTAAAAATTTATATTATTTTGTTGGGACGGTTCATCTGTCTTATGATGATCAAATTAGAGACGGTTGGATCGTAGTTATAAATTTTTATATGGACAAATTAACTCATCGTCTCTAGAAAAGACAAATATGGACGATTAAGTTGTCTCTAAAAATTAAATTATACTACGAGTGGTCAAGCCGTCCGAAAGGTGAATTTATAAGATGGTTGATTCCAAATTTATATTATTTTGTAGTAGTGACCTTTCCAAAAGAATTGAATTAGTCATGAGTTATACTGTCCAAAGTTTTCTCTATTTTTTTCTCTTCTCCTAAAATTTATAGCACTCTAGGAGCATGATAAAATTATAAGATAGTAATAAAGTCTTAAAACTATATTTGTGAACTTCTTCAGCACGATGATCGATGTGACAGTGTTACCGGTTGTAGTACTTAATTTATGTTTAAATGTTTCGTGCGTTTGTAGTAATTATATCTCCTTAGAGGGGAATAAGGTAGAAGGTCATCCATGACACCATTTTTTTTTCAGCCTTTGGATATCCCGTTTTAATTACTTCCTGTGCTCCCTTACAATTTACCTCTCCTCTCTCTCTCTTTTGAGAAAATCCTAAATTCTGCCTCTCATCATTCTGACGTGTTCTTTCAACCCTCTCCCTCTCCTTGACGTGCTGTCACTTCTGCGCTGCTCTAAGTTTGGGCACGTCATCGTTCTTCCTACGTCCGTCGATCCGAACACCTCTCCGTGTCTTATTCTTCCACCGATTTTAGTCCTTCTCTATACAACTCAGCAGGACTAATTGTTTTGACAAGGTGAAAGAGGAGGTTCATGTAGAATTGGAAGACCTCCACCTCTTCCACCTTCTGTGTCAGTACAACAAAAAGATGTCATTTCATGATTATTACTGGTTTTGTTAATTTAAATAATCTTATCATCTCTTTTACACCAAAAATAAATGTTAAATGTGTATGTTGTTGAACTCTTACTGTATAAATTATTTCAAGATATTTATACATCTTAATATAAATATTGTAAAAGTACATAAATGATTAGCTCAAAGTTGTTCTAGTAGAAACTTTTTCATTGGGGAAGTACAGAAATATCCGACCATAATTTACAAACATGTCTCTAAATATGGCAAACTAAAACCCTTTTAAAGGGTAGCAAACATTACTTCACCAACAGTAAACTAGCCCCCCCTGTTTATTTGATATTTCCTATTACAGGGTCCTAATACAATACAATACAATACCTTTTCACCATGTACCATTATAAGGTAATCCAAGTTGTAAAAAGGCCCCCAAATCGTTGCTGCTGTTAGGTGCCCCATTATCATTGTTGTTGTCCGTATTTCCAAATCCGTCTGTGTTTTGTGGAAGCAACAGAACCTGAGTAGTGATATTATTTTAGCATAAAACATAATATAAGATAAAGTATGCAATCGCTAGCTAGTCTTTATTCAGAACATTTGTTCCAGTTCACAATAAATTAAGAAGTCACAGACCATTAGTTGTTGTCTATCAACAAGATGGCAATATGTACCTGAGTTTACCAGCAAAGATTACAATCTCAGGAATGAAAAACTTAATTTATATTATATAGTATAAAATTTTATATTATAAACTATGGCACCTAATCTTAGCCATCTATTTGAAAAATGAATGAATCTCAGAAATTGTTCCACGAATATCATCACATTGTTTCATGCGCCTTTATAAAAATTGAACTGTAAGGTCGCATGCCATAGTTATTGCTATTTACATTTTACATTGTCTGGGGTTACCAGTCTACTGGCTGGGAAGGGATTGGAACAATGCTATTTAAGGTCTGTATCTTGCTAACAACCAAGGACACGAGTGCCAGGCTGCTTACCACTGCTTGTTTCTTGCTGAAATACTGTATGCAAGCTTCAATAAAAGTTTTGAATGTAATAGGTACAAGGATTCCACCCAGTGGCGGATTCAGAGATCCACTTAAGCCCGGGCACAACTAAGTCCGGACACTGAGTCTGAGATTAATCTCGGACACAAATACACTAAAACACACTAAAATATCATTAAAAATCCATTTTTCATTACAAAAATAACAAAAAATACACTAAATTTCGTGTTTTTTTGAAAATCAAGCCCGGACACTTGTCCGGACTTGCCCTAAGGTGGATCCACCACTGATTCCACCCTACGTTGCTAAAAGAAAAGAGTTCATTAACATACCACTGACCTTTTCAAGTAAATCTTCATTTTCCTTGGTCAACAAGTTATTCTGTTTATAAGCAAAACAAAATAAATATTATCACAATATTTATTTATTATGAACTAAATTGCCCAAATTTGGACATACAAAAGCTAAAAACAATACCTCTTCTTTAAGTCTTTCTATTTGATCTTCCAATTGCCGGCTCTTGATTTGAATAGCACAAAGGGTAAAACGAATTAATGACATATATATATAATAATAATATCTAGTGAACAGTTTGCTAGAGTTAAAGAGGGATGCACTGCCAATTTGCATCTGCCCACTAAAAATGAAAGTTATCTTTTGCAACTAGTTATATGATTCGTCATGCCAGAATTAAGGCACCAAGCTAAATGGTTCCATTTATAAAAAACCTGAACATGATAATTTTGAGCATATAGATACTAAGATCGTAACAAATTCAAAATGCTGCAATATTCAATTGAATATTAGTCCAACATTCTAGCTCGGCTTAATTAAAACACGATTCAATGGATGATTACATGCCAAGAAATATCGGCTAAAACTCAAACTTCAATGGTTGAGCTGAAAACAGGGAATTAATGTAACAAAATAAACTTCAACATGCAACTCACTTTAGCTAGTCTTATATTGCGCAAGCCCTTCTCAATCGCATTTTCCAATTCACGCAATTCATCTACTGAGCATCCGTCCAGGTTTTCACCAGTAAACTTTCTACAATAATTTGTACAATTAAATGTAACTTCTCGAATATAGTGAAAAAAAAATGTAAAATTTTGATTTTCAAGAAGATTTTAATATGAAAATCATATTCAACGGTTTTGATTGATCATTTTGACATTGAAATAACAGATACGAATGTATCTACCGACGGAGATGTATATGCGCATCACTGTAACCGAACATATATTGATATATATATATATATAACAACTGTAATAATGAAATCCAAGCAATATGCATACCTCTTCGTAGCCTCCAGAAGCTCAAATTTCTTATTCAGGTCTGTTATTTCTTCCATAAGATGCTGCATGGACCAAATTGAAGTTTCATTATCTACTGAAAATATATGCCTTTACAAGCTTAAACTCAAATGTTGTTTTCAAACGGAGCAATGTATTGAAGAATCAGACATGAATTTTTGAATATATTCTAGCTGGAAGTCACTAAGTAATGTTTATTGTTACACTATTTTCAACGTTGTTCTGACCATAAGATATTCATTTAATTACACTCCTAAAACAATACATGAGAGTGTATCAGTGCAAATACAAAGATTTGGCCTCAGCTTTCGATCTATATATTCTGACCATTGCATTCGTACATAAAAAAATAGAAGAAAAAAAGGTGCACTTTATCGTAGTTGATTCTTCTGATGAAGAATGTAACGACTTTACAGAATCTTGCTTGAAATTTGGAATACTAATTCACCTAGCCTATAATGTGAATACTTAGTTGGTACCAAGTTCAGGTACATATATAACCAAACCTGTCTGAAATAAATAAAAATCCATTACCTGCATGCCATCTGCTGTCGGCTTCCGTTTGTGATCTTGGTTATTATGTGCCCAATAGCGCTCGATAGTTTTACACACATCACTGAAAGTACAATAAAAGAGAGATATTATACATAGAATGAAATGCTGCAATTTAACACTTAGAAAGGCATTGTTTTAAGCTGTCCCAATGTATTATTGTGAATTGTAAATTGTGATGCCAATCTAACAATATTAAAACATTTCTTGTTTTAATGGGACACGGTACCCCAAGTTTAGTCCTAGTTATAATGAAACCAATTGAGTAGAGCATCAATACCACTACAAATTAAGCAATTAATCATAGAATAAATATTACGGACACTTGAATTATGATTTATAAGTAGCTTTTGTTATAGTTGGGTCCTTATATTTTTTAATTCCCTTTACATCAACTACAATTTACGTCACGATATATTTTTAAAATTTTATAGGGTGCAGGTGCCTCAATCTCCCAGTTCATGCCCGAACTGACCTGTACAGCTAAGAATACATGCAAAAATAAATGTAATCTCACTTAATTTTTTCCTTCACCAAAGATACTGTTGGTTTGACCTTTGATCTATTCGTTAAGTTTCAAGGACTTTGTCTCTCGATGGGTCTCAATCAAGGTTACTATCCGAAGTGTTTTTCGGGTGATTACTCTTAGTTCTTTGGACACTCTCACAACTCACTTAGAACAGGTGGTGCTCAGCTCATTCAATCGAGGAAAGATATATGGAGGAATTAATACTGCATTAATTAGATCGCAGAAGAGAGTATTTGCTTAAAAAGCATTTTTCTATTAATCTCAGAAACTTTACATATGGTTTCTCTCTTATTATTTTCTACTTTACCCTCCTATTTATACTAAAAAAATATAATCATTACTTATACAAAAAATCTACAGCTACTCTCTATAACTAACTGTAGCTCATCATAGCCACGACTCAACAGTCTTTGCACCTCATGTGCTTTCTTTGACTTTGGTGGCCTCATGCCAGACTTGTTACTTTTGGTGTCTGTCAACTCAAGCTGTCAACTCGAGCTGTGAGTGACTTCGAGTTGTTTGTTCCGAGTCCTCTTTGTTATCAGCATCTCGAGATTCTCTATCTCGGTATACTCCCAAACTCCTCGAGTTTCATCTCCTGAGTTCTTCTTACTACCCGAACTCAGTTTACTACTCGAACAATGTTCACTACCCGAACAGTGTTTCAGGTTCCTTCTGCTATCCTTCAGGTTCGGAGTCGAGATCGAGACTTGTAGATTATAACTTCCAACATCCTCCCTTAAGCTCAAGTCTCGAATATTCACCATCCTAAGCATTTGCTTGCAGTTCTCGAACAAAGGCTTCGGCAGAGCCTTGGCAAAGATGTCTGCAGCTTGATCATTGCTTTGCACATGAATCATCCGAACTTCACCATCCTTGATGTGTTCTCGAATAAAATGGAACCATACATCAATATGTTTGATCCTCTCGTGTTTACCCGAGTTCTTTGCCAATTCAATTGCCGACATGTTATCTACCTGAATCACAGTTGCTTTGTATTGTGTGCGCTTCAGATCATGCAGCAAGTTTCTCAGCTAGATAGCGTGACACACACTGTGTGATGCTGTCACGTACTCGGCTTCACAGGTTGAGAGTGACAATGTCCTTCTATTTCGAAAACAATGTGAAGGTTGTGCCTCCCATGTAGAACGCGAAGCCCGTGGTGCTCTTGCGATCATCGATGTCTCCACACCAATCATTGTCCACAAAACCTGAAAGTTTTACCACCAGTCTCGCCTTGTATCTTTCGAATTCTTCTTGTGGGTTCATCTTCTTCTTGAATACCCACTTCACTCCGATGGCTTTGTTCCCTTTGGGCAAGTTCACCAAATCTCAAATTTTGTTCTTCACCATTGCCTAGATCTCCTCGTCCATCGCTGTCTTTCATTTATGATCCCGAACAGCTTCCTCGAATGAGTTGTAGAGTTTATAGGCTTTGACTTCTCGTCGTAGCCTATGAACACAAGCTTTTAAATTTTGTCCTCGAGCTTTGTTCTCTTCTGATGAGTATGTGCGCGTATCCCACGCTCCCGAATACTCTCAGATGGGTCACATTCGGCTTGTGCCCGCTCCATAGCTCCTGTGGGGGTCTTATTCTCGAGAATTGCATGTGGACATCAGTTCTGGATGTACACAGCACACTGCACAGCTTCTGCCCAAAACTCCTTAGGCAAGTTTTTCGTATTGAGCATAGAACGAACCACGTCGAGGATAGTTCTATTCTTTCTCTCTGCAACTCCGTTCTGCTGTGGAGTATAAGGTGCTGTCAGGTATCTCCTTATCCCGTGTTCTTCGCAGTAGCCTTTGAATTGGTTTGTCTTGTACTCACCACCCCTGTCTGATCTAAGTGCCCGAACATGCTATTCGGTTGACTTCTCGATCATGACCTTAAACTTTTTAAAGGTCTCGAATGTCTCAGCTTTCTCCTTCAGAAAATATACTAAACACTTCCTTAAGAAATCATCAATGAAAGTGATGAAGTACCTTTTCTTGATGAATGAGCCTGGTGCGATCGGTCCATAAATATCGGTGTGAATCAATTCGAGAGGTTTCTTCGCTCGGTATTGTGACTTCCCGAAAGAGTTCCTCGCGTGCTTTACAACCGCGCACCCTTTGCATAACTTCTTCTCGAAGTCGAGATTCGACAGCCCTTTTTTCCCCCAAGTCCTTGAGGCCACTATACCCCATGTGCCTGAATCTCATGTGC
>CAXKVX010002590.1:0-36325 GCA_964058865.1 Eleocharis quinqueflora
CGAGTCCACACAAGTCGCTTCAGATTAGGTTACGGGTCATCTCAGTTCGGGTCGGGTCGGGTTTCGGGTCCACATGTGTCGCTACCGATAAGGTCACTTGTCGAAGCAGGTCGGGTCAAGTCGGGTATCGGGCCCACGAGTGTCGCTTCAGATCGGGTTGCAGGTCGTGTCAGGTCGAATCGGGTCGGGTCTCTATGTGTCGAATCAGATCAGATTACGGATCATCTCAGGTCGGATCGGGTCGGGTTATGGGTCAACCTTTGTCGCGTAATATCGGGTTACGGGTCAACTGTTGTCGCGTAAGATCGGGTTACGGGTCAATCGTTGTCACGTAAGATTGGGTTACGGGTCGTGTCGGGTCGGGTCGGGTTCGAGTTAGTTTGACTTTCTAACAAATCGAGTCAGGTCGGACTTGGGTCAAGTCGGGTCGGATTCTGCCACCTCTACTCATTTTATACTCGTTGTTCAAAATATGAAGTATTAATAAGAATTGGTGATATTTTTTTGAAAATTTGAATAAAGAACTTTATATCGATTCTTAACACACAAAAAAAAAATATAAAAGTGTCTCGAATAATGTGAAAAAGTTAATTAGGAGTTAATACAAGTTGGTATAGAAAACTTGATATAAAAATGTACTCTTTGATATCTATTGTAGTAATGACAAATAAAAGTATAGCCTTTAATACTTCTTGTTTTGTAACAATATGTATAAAATTATATCATTTTTTAACTGTTGTAAAAATAACATGTATTGAATATTTTTAATACATGTTGTTTTATAACAACGAATATTAAAAGCTAAATCTAAAATTTCTCCTGCATGCACTAGCTGATATTGATTTATAAATTCCTTCCAAAATCCATGATTTTTTCACAAGTATCAAAATCTTCCCTCTTCTCTCTCTTTCCTTTCCATGGACAACTCTCTTCTCTCTTCTCTCTTCTCTCTTCTCCATTTGTCGCTATTCGGATGACGCCTTCAACAACCGCCTCTCTAGCTAGTAGCCTGAGTTCATCCGTTGCCTCTCGTTGTGCTCTTCATCCTTCTCTTCGTTGTGTGGTAATCTCATTGTTGCCTTTTTATAAATCATTGAACTTACAATTTGTGTTTTTTCTTTCGTTCTTCTATTTTCAATAATTTGTGTTTTTATTATCAATATTTCTTCAATTCTTAATGTAGTTTAAAATTTTATTGGTTAGAAAAAAAATTGAAATTTGCGTGTGAAGGTCGAAAAAAAGAAAAATGAAAGGAAAAGGAGGTGGTCGGAGTAAGGGGGTGGGCCAACAACTGGCTTACAGATTAGAAATTTGAAATTTCAACTTTGATAAATTTGTATTACGTCTGCAACAATTTTATTTTTTATTTTTTCTACCTTTCAATATTGGTTGTTATATAAAAGCTCTTTAATACATGTTGTGTGTTAGAATCTCTATAAATAAATATCTTTAATACCGATTCTTTGATAACAACCACTATAAATAAGTATTTTTAATACCTTTTGTTTGGTATGATCCGGTATAACGTTATAAAAATATGTATTTTCTTTATACCGGTTGCTTACTACTTTTAACAACCTCCCCCATTAATCGTGGTAGTATAACCGATATAATAGCCGTATATATCTATCAACGTAATTCTAAGTAATCTTTGCTATATATATATGCATTATTTATTGTGATTAAAAGAACCAATATTCTGAGAACATGATTATTTTGGAACTTAAGTACTGGTACATGCATGGATTTGTTCTATTGTCAATTGTTTCCGGTCGGAATTGCATGCCTAATACATATAGTGTTGGGTCACTCTTTTTTACGGAGAAACACGTTCAGATTTAACAAGAAGTATTTAGAAAAAAAAATGTCGAATGTAACAGAACTTTTTATATAAAAAATTGTCCTGAATAGAATGACTCTTAACTACAGGTCAATGAAAGCAAATGCGTCGTAAATGCAATGTCATAAGCTGAAAAATAAACAGAAAAGCTTAATAACTAATAAAATTTGAATTTTAAGTCCTCAAAATCTGAAATATTTATTGAAAAAATCAATTAATGACTCTTTAAACTTGCGGCCTTTCACATGCAGAATAATATCTTAATCTCACCATGTTGTTTTTTTGAAATAAGTAGGCTCAAAGCCTATCACTTCCTTTTCATTAAAGAAAGTATAAAATACAGAAGTTTGGTATAGAAAGAAAAAGAAAAGAAAATACCTCACCTCAACTTATCAACTCCATCTAGAGGTGCCAAATCGGGCGGGTCGGACGGATCGGGCGGGTTCTGGTTTGGATAGGGCGGGTCGGGTCAGTTTGACTTTAAAAGATTATCGGGTCACGAGTCTGATCAGGTCGGGCCGGGTCGGATCTTGGGTCATCATGCGTTTGTATTTGTCGGGTTTCGGGTCTTTCGGGTTCGGATTGGGTCAGGTTTCAATTATCTAGTTTCAGGTATTTCTCTGGTTTTAGATATTTCAAGTTCGAATCGGGTCGAGTTTCAATTATCTCATTTCGGGTTTTTTCGAGTTTCGAGTCTTTCGGGTTCGAAAAGATTATCGGGTCATGAGTCTGATCAAATCTGGTTTGATCGGGTCTCGGGTCTCGAGTCACGAGTCTGATCAAATCTGATCTAGGCTTTCTGGGGTAATCTAGTCCAGACATGTTTGAAATAATAAAAAAAGGATGTAGTTCTAATGACAAAAAGGTTAATTAATACTTTACAATTCAGAAAACAAATTATTAATATTTATAATTTATACATAGATCTATCACTCTAAATGAATTGGATGTCGGGTCATCTGATCTCAGGTCTCTGACCTGTTATGTTCGGATCAAGTCGGATCGAGTATCAGGTCATCTGGTGTCGGGTCATCTCAGATTACGGGTCATGTCGGGTCAGGTCAGGTCGGCGTGTCATGTGATCTCGGGTCATTTCGGGTTTCAGGTCATGTTGGATATCGGGTCATTTGATCTCGAGTCTTTTCAGGCTTCGAGTCATGTCGGTCTAGGTCGGGTCGGGTATCGGGTGATTTGATGTCGGATTTTTTCGGTTTTCAGATCATATCAAATCGGGTCGGGTCGGATGTCGGGTCTTTTCGGATTTCGGATCAATTCAAATCAGGTCGGGTCGGATATCGGGTCATCTAATGTCAGGTTATTTTCGAATTTCGAGTCATATCAAGCTACTACAGGTCGAACGAGTTTGTCGGGTCGGATTGGGTTCTGCCACCTCTCTCTCCATCCATGTAACTAAATGTAACTATACTTGCACTAGTATCCTTTTATCTCATGACACTGGTGCACCTATATTATCTGTATATCCATCTATTGATCGTTTTTTTCCAGTAAATGACAAAGTTTACCCAAGAGATAATAGAAGCATGAACTCCAAACAAAATATCCCAGGTTTCAGTTGACCATACCCATACAAAGCAAAACAAAATCAGACTTGGAGCTGCTTTGATAGATCATCGTATAACAACTATTTCCCATCCCTCCATCTTGCTGTTCTTCTCTTCAGGTGTTGTGTTGGTGTCCTCTCTGTCCAAAGCTCCTTCCAGCTGGTGCCTATTCTCTATATATCCAAACTTTTAGTTGATCTTTCATTTGGTCCTTCCATCCACCTGACAAATACATGAGCAAAGCATTAATTTTACATCTATATATTGTATTATTTGGTGAATCTTTGTTCTTGATACAATCCTCTTTTCTCACCAGCCATCCAATTCATAAATTGGCTACACTAATTATCATAAACTGTTTTCGAATTTTGTAGTCCAGTTGTAAGGCAGTTGAATATAGATTCTCAACACACACAGGCAAAGTACAGTATTGAAAGGACTCTAAAATCTACCTCCAATTTCTTTGACTAAAAGAGACACTAAAAAATAAATGAGATATTGTTTCAATTTGATCACAGTATATACAAATTTCATCCCTTTGGCATCCTTTCTTTACTAAATTTGCTTTCACTAATATCTTTTTCCTCAACATTAGCCATATGATAGTTTTTAATTTTCTGAGGTATTTTTAGCTCCGTTAATTGCATATAAGAGGAATTAGGAATCCCTCTAAAGCTAATCCAGTTATAAAGATCTTGATTTTTCACTCTATCACTAGAGTTATCTATCCATACCAGTTGATATCTAGAAACACCCAGAGGCATGAATTGTCTTACCAGATTACACATATCAATATATGGTCTCTTTGGACCACTAACAAGTGTCTTCTAAAGGTAATGGAGAGTTGTCCTCTAGAGGTTGCTTCTGATACCAGAATCTCTAGATTGTCACAGATATGAAAGAGACTTTTTTTTTTTATCAAACAGATATGAAAGAGACTGGGAAAGGTGACAGAAAGGGAATTTTCTGAACAGCAGTTATCTTTTCAGAATTTTTTATTTGTGTTATCCCCAATTATCACTTTTTGTGTACTGGACGAGATGAGCATATGGTTGTATACTTATCCAGAAAGGTGACCACTTGGTCTTGTTAATTACTGACATTTGTATATTTGATGGAAATAATGGTTTTCCACCACCCCTCACATTGTGGATTTAGCCTCCACAACAATTTACTTAATAATGAAATGTTCATATCTCTAAGATTCAGAACCCCCAATTCTCGTGTACATTTGGCCTACATACCTCTTGCCACCTACACAAATGAAACTTTTTTCTCATCTCCATTGTTCTTGAGGAAACTACTTCTAATTTTATCTATTTTTTTTCCTTGTCTTGACTAGCATGAGGTGATAACTCAACATGTATAGAGGTAGGGATGAGCGGACACTATTATAAGGGTTATATTCTCTCCATATATGCCCTCTTTCATTCCTGTAATCTCGTCGAAAACTTATCAATTATATCCTCCCAATCTTTCAGTTTAGCTTTTCTCCAATGAATTGGTATTCCAAGATATATCAAAGGCCCTTTGAATAACTTACAACCAAACATCTGAGCTAGATATTGAGCTTTTGTATCATCTATATTTATGGAGAATTCCCCACATTTTATTGTATTTCACCTTCATCAATGAAAGACATTCAAATCCTACAAACGCTTATTTTACCACTTGCATCATTGATTCACTAGCTTCACAAAATATAATTATGTCATCAGCATAGCGAAGATTCACAATTTGACCTGAATTGTCAATGTTTAGACCCAACCCTTTCACTAAAGATGCATTTTTCAATTTCTTTATCATTTGATTGAGTATATCTGCAATAATAAAGAAGACAAACGATCTCTTTGTTTGAGCCCCCTTCCAACTTCAAAAATGATTTGATAATTTCTCATTTATATTTATGCAAACCTGTCCTCCATATAGTGATTTATTGATCACTTGAACCCATCTGAAAGGGAAGCCCCTCTTTTACATCATACCAAAAAGAAAGGACCAATCTTGTATTTTTAAAAGAGGTCCTTAAGCTGTTTCGTCTGATGTTAAAATTATGTTTAAAAGCGGAGCGTTTCTCCTGTCCGGTTTTAAGGTCGGATCTTTTAAACCGGACCATCTATAACCTTTAAAACCCTCCTCGATAACACTGGTGCTAGGTTCGATTTTAAAGGTCTTTTTGGTCCGGTTTAAAAGGCTAAATCTGTAGTGGTGGTATTCCCATAACAAAAAAAAAAAGTTTCTACATTGTCTATGCATTTTGTTTGGTTTTAATTAAACAAAATAATTCTTGTTGTTATTAAGTTTCTGTAATATTTTATTGATTGGCGACACTACTACAGAAAGATGCTTTAGTGTCGTTCATTTATCACTGAATTTTAGTGAAATCCGGAATTAAAAACGTTCGGTGGCATTATCAAATTTTTTTTGGTAAAACTTAACGCCAAAAATTACATAAAAATCCGCTATTAATAGTTGCAACTTTACTAAGAAAAGCCATTTTTTATTTATCATGGAATGTTAATTAAAAACCGATGATAAAAATATCTCTTTTGGATTTATCATCGGATGATAATTAAAACTAGTGATAAAAGGGAGATGTTTGTTATGATCACCAATTTTTTCTTGGCATCCAGTATTAAAAGTATTATCATCGAATTTTGCTTAGCATCCGACACTAAAAGCTTCTGGACAAATATAAATTATAGTCCATATATCATCATTTTGTAACAATTCAACCGTTCATTCTTCTCAATCCAACGCTCCAAACAAACACATATTTTTCACGGATCAAACTCTCTTTTTTCTTCTCACATTTTTCTTTCTCTATAAAAGACATGACTCATTCTTCCTTCTTTTCACAAATTGTTTTTCTCATTTTGCTCCTTCCAATATTATTTTGCTCCTTTAAGTATTCTTTATTCAATTATTTCTATCATTTTTTGTTGTAAATGATAAACTTATGAGAATTTAAGTTTTTTTTGTCTTAATCTGTCTCTTTAATTTTTTTTCTTTTTGACAACTACTTTAATTGTTTGCTGCAAACATTTTGATTGGATCTAAGTTCACAAACTAAACAAAATAATATTTTAGATCATTTTAGAAGAAATTCTAAAATTTTAGGTCATTCTTGTAAAAAAATACATTTTCGGCCGAACAAATGGACATCCGTCCCTTTAATTTTTTTTTTTGTTTTTTGGCCGAATCCTAGGACATATTTATTTTTTGGCTAGAACTTATAATATATTTTTTTGGCTGAATACTTATAATTGCAAAAAAAAGAATTTATATTTTATAAAAGGACACATATGCAAATAATATTCAATCTGACTTGTAGAAAATAGTTGAATCGCTTAGCAATTTTTATTTTACGTATAGACGAGTAGTTCAAAATGGTAAAAATATCAGATAACATATTGTCATATTCCCTTTTTATTGGAAGAGATTAGATAACATATTCAAGTATTACAGGGTCTCAATTGAATAGTGGTAGCATGTGCTGTCCTGACTCGTGCAGTCTAACATCAAATTTAATGTTATCTTTTATTAAAACTAAATTTCTCTAAGAACGAGGTTTCTATTTTTGACCCTGTCATCATCCAAAATGTCATTAAGGTTACAATTTGCAAACAGAGACAACTTAACAATGTTTCAAGAATTGGTCTGTCTTTATTATTTTTTGCCAAAAATTGGGTACTTCAAAAGATAGGTACACTGAGTACTCA
The DNA here is from genome assembly GCA_964058865.1 of Eleocharis quinqueflora. Lineage (NCBI taxonomy): Eukaryota > Viridiplantae > Streptophyta > Magnoliopsida > Poales > Cyperaceae > Eleocharis > Eleocharis quinqueflora. The sequence continues at coordinate 7,125 of CAXKVX010002590.1, forward strand.
ATTTCATCTGGACCGTTTAATTCATCGAGATTGATGAAAAGTGATTTACTTTAATTTTTGTTGTATTTTTTAAAGAATCACTTTTCACCAATCTCTATTAATTGAATGACCCAAATTTGCCTTAATTTTTAATGCACAGAAACTGTCTCGTGATTTTGAAATTTTGAAATCAGTTTGTTCGCGGTTCTCTTTTGCTGTCAAGCTGACATCTATCATTGTAATTGTGTGTTCTAGTAGTTGATTCCATTTTATGATTTTTGTTTAGGATTTTCGATATTTTGTGTTTCCATATTCTTGACAGTTGACACCTGTAGAGCAAAACTTTTTTAGTATAAAATGATTATTTCATAATGAAATCCTTAGAAAATTTTCCATATTTTGTGTTTCCATACTCCAAAGTAAATTTCTCACGTAGCGATTAAGATAAAGAAAACACGAGCACGTGAGTTGCATTAATTCTCGTGTCTAGAGGCTAATGTAGCTAAATAAAAGAGAAAAAAGTTCCTAAGTTTGTGACTTGGGAGTGAATCATGGATGTCAATTTTATGTTCAAATTTAAATTTAAAATTTTACAGGAGTTAATTTGCTTAAAGAAAACGAAGAAGACAAAAAACTTGGGCATGTCATGTTGGTGCAATTCAACGTTAGATAAAAATCAATTAATCATTGAGATTCTAATTTACATAATTAGAATTTTATTGAGATTCTAATTTACATGATTGTAATAAAATTTCACGTAATAAATAAGATAAATGAAATTAACAGAAGCAAAAACTTATTATCCAGCTTTACGTCTCTCTCTTTTTGCCTCTCAAGCAACCTCAAAGGAATTGCTGAATATGGTCGGGCAAAACTTCGGAACAATCGTTAATAAGTCATCTAAGCAATTCTCGGTGCCTTATCTTTTTCTCTTAAGTTATGAATTTTCTAGAGATAATTATCTTTAATGAAGAAAATAACATAAACTAATTACAGCACATATGCCCTGAAAATGATATCGGTAATGCTTGAAGACCCAACACATTTATACTAGTTAAAATATATCTTTGAAAGATACCAAAATTAATAGCAAATATTCCTTGAAATATTTGATATCTCATTCATTCCAAAACCTTTCCAAATTGTGCTATTTACTACTGTAAACACGCACACAAAATATGGTATTATTTGGAGCACAAGTCAGAAAGATATCAGCAAAATAAGACTGGAAATTGTCTTTCGGTGTCATTGTTTGCTGCCATAATTGACTTGGACTAAAATTTGCAAAAAATATGCTTAGTCACTCGCTGAAAACTGCATATTTCATGCCAAATCTATTCTAGTCTTCTGCGGCCGCAAAGACTCTCTTGCGATCGCAAGACACTTGCTGATTTGGCTATTTTGTTTGGGCTTCGGTCCAATTTGATTGGATTAGCCCACAATATTTCTAACTCATTAGCACTAGCATAGTTATATTAATCATAATTGGTCTATCAATAATTATAATTAATTCACTTGCAATTCTATATGAATTTGTATCCAAAAACTTAGCGAAATACGTATTATGCAATTGTATCAATTCATCACATTTATGGCATATCTTATATTACTCCTCGTAATGTTATTGATAATATGTGATATATTAATTATATAACACATAGTCCAAACTTTATTTATTTGATTTGACGTCTCAATTCCAACAATCTCCCACATGGACAAGTGTGATCCTTTTGATTACGTATATCTGAATCTGCAGTTTACTTAGCTTTTCTGTTTTTCCTTTCGTACTTCTTAAATAATTCGATCCTCCAGTTGTACCAACAAGAGACTTAAGCAATGTTCACCACATTTATTTTCTGGCTATCTCGATTAATCACAGTGCTAAATACAATTGTATGACATGAATTAGATTCTAGGCATATAGTTCGAAAATTACACGAAAGTGTGATTATACGTGCCTATTTTCAAATGAGTCATCTTTATTCTTTACTTTAGTGAGGTTAAAACTTTAAAGAGAGAATATAATTAAATTCAAAATATAATCTGCATATATCATAACTTGTTATAAATTACATTTTTCTTAAACTATCCCAAAATAGCAGCACCCAGATTAGTAATATGCTCATGAAACTTCTTAGGTGGTAGTCTTTCTGTAAGGAGATCTGCAATCATGGAGTCAGTACCTATATGTTTTATCTTTAACTCATTGTTTTGCACTCTCTCTTTTACAACGAGAAACTTGATGTCTATGTACTTGAACTTAGATGAGCTTTTGTTGTTGGTTGCATAGAATACGGCTAAATTGTTGTCACATAGCAATATCAGCGGTTTTTCAATAGAAGAGACTACTTTAAGCCTAATGACAAAACTCTTGAGCCACATATCGTGGTTAGAGGCTTCGTAGCATGCAACAAATTCAACCACCATTGCGAAATGTGCTATTAATGTCTGCTTAGCACTTTTCTACGACACAACGTCGCTTGTCATCATAAAGATGTATCATGGTGTTGACTTCATGCTATTTGCACATCCTCCGAAATCAGAGTCGATATATCTGGTGACCTCGAACTGCTCCGAACTCTGATGTGTGATCATAAAATTTCTTGTTCTCTTCGTGTATCTCAGCATTCTCTTTGTTGTCTTTCAATATTTCATACCTGGATTACTTAAGTATCGCCCTAACATTCCGATGAAAAAGGCTAAGCCCTTTTGAAATAGGCTTGGCAAGGTCGATGGGATATTTATTAGTGTAAGAGAAAAACCGAAAAGAGAGAAAAGGCGAAAAGAGAAACCCCGGCGAGGGAGGTCGCCTCCGGCCTCCCCCCGCCACCCACCTTCCCCCCTCTCTCTTCTCCTCTCCCTCTCCTCCTCCTCCTGGTTCCCATATTGAGCAGATGCGAGGGATCGTTTGCTGTCGAGCGTAGGGACATATCGTGTAAGAGAAAAGGCGAGAGATGGCCAGAAAAGGCAAGGGACAGATCGTTTGCTGTCAAACATGTAGGGATAGATCGTGTAAGGTGTCGATGAAGATAGCAGCAAGCCTTGTCGGAGTTCTTGGAGTCAAGGTGTTTGAGACTAACTTGAGCCTGGTTGAGCCTGTTCTCGGTTCAGACCTGGAGCTCAGAGCTGATTGCTGAGATGACAATCATGCCTTGCTCACGATAAAGGGAAGGTATCGAAAGGGAAGGTCTTTCAGAGATGAGATGAGGATGTTGATCGCGAGAACAGACGAGGTAAGGCCAGATCTAGATCGGATGTCGAGACGGTGGGATGATCAGATCAGGACGAGGCGGCGATTGAGATGCAATGATTGATGTGAATGTCAGACTAGTGTGATTCTGAGAAAGAGATTAAGGAGAAAAAACACTGAGATGGATCAAGGTGTCAGATCGTGTAAGGGGTTGGGGTTGACCTGGTGTCGAAGTAGTTGATAATGGCCTGTTTGTGGCTGAGACTGCCATCGGATGGAATCTGAATCTCCGATTTGGCTGAGAGGACATTCGAGCCAAGCTCACGATAAAGGCCGATCGAAGACAGATCTCTTAGAGCAGATCTGAGACGAGGAGGAATTGCGAGAAAAGTTCGAGGTGACGACAGGTTGTGATTAGATGTTGACGACGATGGGTTGATCATACCTGTTGATGCAATTGAGGCTGTATTAGGATAGAAGGGATTAATGCAGCATTGTTGAAGTCCAGTGATAGAGACTCATGCAGATCATTGATGTGATCAGATCGATTTGAAGATCAGATTGAAGACTTCGATAGGGACTGATGCAAATCATTGCTGAGATCAGACTGCTGTACCAGATGGGGACTAGCATGTTATGCGGAAAAAGATGATAAACAGGTAAGAATAGAAGGAGTCTCATAGGTTAGCAGCAATGGGTTAGGGGTGACAGGTACCGACTGGTACAGATGACACAAGCTGGTGCAGCGGAATGGTCATGATTAGTGTTAAGGAACCAGGGGATTAGTATATTTTCGTTATTGGATTTAGTCTTAAGTTTGAGATGTTTGTGTGGAGATATATTGCTATCATTTGAGTGTTAGACGGGGGTGGATAGAATTTGTTATAGATAGAGATATTATTCTATTGTTGTTGAGTTTGTAAATTTCGTTTTTTTTTTTAAATGAAGTGATAAACGCTCACCACTTATTTTCAAAAAAAAAAAAAAGGCTTGCAAACACTTGCCCCAATTTTTTTTCTCTGCATGGAATTGGCAGTTCGGTATTTTTACATGTCAAAAAATTGTTTAAATGTTTTCTAAGATTTAACTATGAATTAAATATTTCCATGATAAAAATCGAGGCCTGATAGAATTCCATACTTTTGTTTGTTGTTGAATGCCTTCCTTTTCCGTACGTACAAAAGAACCATTTTTTTGTCTTTTGACCCAATACATGATTTGTTGGGGTGTACTGTACTGAATCAATTTACCAGATAACAGAGGCAGTCAAAGCCACTAAAAAGTCGTCTGAAATTTTCAGAAATCAGATTTTGCAGGCTAGTACATACAACAGTCAACCGCAAGTACAAGCGTTGAACGCTCCAAAAATGCACGTACGTAAGAGAGGGAAGTCGTTCTTCTGCCGCGCAGCAGCTACGAAAGGTTTAAATTTTTTGCATTTTAGGTTATGAATGTTTTAAATTTGATTCAGAGAGTTTGATATTATAACGTTTAGCTTGCTCGTATCTCGATGCAAATCAAAAATTAAAATTTGTTGCGTAGCACGTCCAGTATTTTTGCTGCGCGTTATAGGATCTCATTCCACGTAAGCGTAGGTGTAAGGCGTTGAATAAAATGTTAGGAGGATGTTGGTCGTAGTCAAAATGGAGGTGCATCAGCTAGGTTGGAGTGTGTGAATACAGTACAAGGGTTAATACAAAACACTAATTACGTAAATTTTGAGGCAATTTCAACACTAATTAATGGGATTCTGGAGCTTTTATTAAGTCCTGATATGTATTCTGTATTCCAAAGATGTGCCACAGAATGTATTATGTATACCCCTCAGATCATCACTTCAGTGATATTAAGCATTGTGTAATTTAATTTTGGTGGCCACTGTTAAGTAAGCAACCTGCACAGCATGCCATTGTGTCTAGAAATCATGAAACGTGCTAACTTTATGTAGTTATGATTAGTTAAAATAAACAAAATAATCTCTGACATATCTTTTTTCTAATGTAGGCTTAGCCTACATATTATATTAAACTTATTGTTATGTATAATGATTGTTGGTGAAAATAAAAGGAGAGTGAGTGGGAGATAGGAGATGAAAAAGAAGAGAAAGAACCAATGCAAAATTTGGAACCGGATCTGCTGCTCGTAAAATTCTTGCTTGTTTCCTACTTGTTTCGATCTGAATCGTTAAAAATTCATCTAACGGTCAAAGCATCTGCCTCTGAATCAAATCACAGCCGTCCGTGACGGTCGATCGATTTGTGATGATCGGATCGAGACAAGCAGGAAATAAGCAGGGATTTTACGAGCAGCAGATTCGGACCCGCAAAATTTGGAGGAACATCCAACCCATGGAATTGGCGATTGCTGCTTTGTTTATTTTTCTCCAATTAGGCTGCCTGGGGACCTGGCTACCTGAGGTTGCATAAAACTTCTGATTTTAACTGGCAATTTCTGAGAGCAATCATTAAGCTCTCATGATCACACTATAATGTTAATCAAAATAACCAATATAACGTGGATTCACTGAAGGAGATCTCTGTTAAGATGCTCAACAACATGTGATGTGATTTTTGTTCCCTTGAATTAAAAAAATAAAATAAAAACAAGGCGATCAAATATGCAATTTTTTAACTAGCTAGCTTATAAGTTCGTTTCACATCATCACATGGATTTTATTTTATTATATTATGCATGTATATAAAAATACAAACATATAAAATTGGCGACTTGTTGGGAACACAAATCAAACTTATTCAACAGAAGCACCTACCAACGCCGGCATGCATATTGGTATAGCAACTCCGAACTGGGCGAATTTAATAATTTTGTTAGAAAAATTTAAGATTTATGATTTTTTTTCGAGAGATTCAAATAATGTATATTTTTAAATATATTTTATATGATAAGTCTATTTTTTTAAAATTACAAATATATGATCTGTTTTGAAAAAAAATTCAGAGGGACGCAACTGACTCTCTGGACACACGTGCTCCGCCACTGCCTTCAAACTACAAGAAACTCACAAGTCTCAATCAAATTCAATAATATCCACACCCAATTAAATCAAGAAATAGAGACAATGCAATCTTCCATATACAATCAAATACCATCAACAATTAATACAGGAGAGATGTTATCATAGGCTACGTCGACTGCAACAAGCACAAAAGAGAAGAGAAACACATAAATTTAGTGGTCGGTCGTGCCTACTCTATCGGAAGTCAACAAACCGACAAATTTACTATTAAACGAAATATTACAAGAGAATACAAGAAACTACAACAGTGTTTCAATTGTTACAACAAACAATCACTCTATCTTTATCTCTACCCTTCCTATCTCTCTCACTCACTTCTCCAATCTATTTTTTTTTTCTGCCAAGAAAAGCTAGCTGACACTAGCAATGCTTCCTGACCCTAACAACCATCAGTTTATAAGAGAAGACAAAATGAATGATGTGGTTTTGATTCTATATAATAGTTACAAGTATATAATCATCAATTATAGTATTTAGAGGTCGAATTTTTAGGAACAAGTCAGATCTAATTTCAGATTTTAGTAATTTAATCTAAGTAAGAAAATATTTTAGATTTGAAGTTCATGTTTGTGTTTGAATTTTAAACTAAAAATAGAAACTAATTACGCTTCTAACTAGATAATTGACCATGATTAGAGCTTATTAGAGTACACTTTTTCACTAATGTTGATACTTCTTTGGTAGTAATTTTCCTTAAGTAATATGAAGGTATGGTTTACAAATTTGGTACCAAAGAATATCTCTATGTTGGTATTGTGTTTAAACTAGCAATGACTCCACCTCTCGGTACTTGGTTATACTAGCCTAAACCCTTTAAGATCTATAGTTCTAATTATTCTAAGTCATTGCAATTTTCCTCTCGATATTTGGTACAATTCATTAAAATAATTAGGTAAAATCCGCAATCAACAAACGTCATGTTTAGGTACTTAGTCTATTGATTACCCTACTTCCTATGGTCAAGATTTAACATTCAATTTCTCAATTGTAAATATTACATCGTAAGATGTGCAATTTAATCAAGATCGCAAGTAATTAAAATAGAAAGCAAGTCATAAACATATCTCAGAAAATATATTGAATGCAGGTTCATGTGAGGAGAAAAATCAAAATCCTAACCTTAGTAGGAGGCGATCCGCAACCTACATCACCCAATGGAGCCGTTGCTGTGCGATGACGATCCTTTAGTGGATTAGCATCGGCTCCTCAAAGATCCAGCAGGTTCATGTGACAGTGCGAGCTTTTTACTAGCACAAATGAATGGAATGTTTCGACGAGGAGAGTCGGAGATCCGATGTGTGCTGGTACTCACCCACATGAAGACACGGTACCGAATGCATGTACATTGTAATTGAATTTGTGATTTATAGTAAAATTTGAGGACTTGACCCTCATCTTTGAAGAGAAATGGTGAGGTATAACCAAGATAGTTGATTGATGGTATGTCGCAACAAGTGGTATATGTCTTTGGATGTCCGGTGATGGTTGAGAAGCACTGATGACCGTTTTCTCAAAATTTTAGTATATTTTGTTTTTTGTTGTTGCTTGTAACTCTTTTTTTTTTAGTTTTTCCTCTTCTTTTGTGATTTGTATGCCTCTCTCATTTTTTTCATGTAATTTAAATGATCACATTTATGTGATCATCTTATAATAAAATTTGAGAACTTAAATCTCGTTTTTCAAAAAAAAAAACCCTAGCAACCATCAGTGTATATAAGAGAAAAAAGAAACCAAAAGAGTTTGAACTGATTTCGATCTAAAGCCCAACACAACTTGCTGGTTTTATCAAATGTGATCTTGTTTTAGAGATCTCATGATTTTTACGTGAATTATCGTGCGACAATAACACCTTTAGGTACTTGTACTTATATAAATTCAAAATAAGAAAGCAAAATCATAAAAATAAACGTTTTAAACAATTGATAGTACTTGTTTATACTTACTGCAAATCATAATGGTATAAATTTGGGGTCTGTTCAAGTAGGGTGTATCCAAGATTTTTTCGGTGGTTCAAAATTTAGATTTTTTTTCACAATGATTCAAAATGATGCAGATTTTTTAAAAATTTAAATTAAGCATAATTTCAGAAGAAAAAAATTCAACTACATGGTAAATTTTGAAAAAAAAAATTTAGAGTGAGTCCGCTATCCATCCAGGCCACTTTGTTCAAGGAATCGCATTAGAAAAACCTAATTCGAATAATAAAATTAAATTTGTAATATAAGAGCAAGCTTTTAAAAAGCGCCGATAAAACGGATATAGCAGAAATTTTGCTATAATCGCACGATTTATTTCAAACACGCCGATAAAATGGTTTTTGGCGATAATGCGGAATTTAGCAGTGATAAAACGGATGACGGTCTGAAAAAAGCGGTGATAAAGCGGATATATCGGTACTTTTGTTAAAATGATCGTAACTTTTAACTCGTAACTCCGATTTTAGTGATTTTTTATGCGTTGAAAAGATCACGACAAGCTCTACATTTTGTTCTCAAACATCACCTACAAATTCTTATCAAGAAACTAGTTAAATTCAGGTTCTTTTTCAAATCAACAGAACAGATGAATTGTTTAGTTCAGCAGTATTTTCTTATATTTTTTTATTAAGACTTAAGAGAGATGCATAATTTCTTGATAAATTGATTTAATTTAATAATTTTAATTGATATTCTTGACAGTTTGCTTTAAAATAATGTATGTGTAGAAAATAGCGATGTTGTGGTTTATCGACCGCTTTATCACCGCAATACCACCAAAGGCTAAATGACTTCTGACCGCTATGGATCGTTATACGCTATTTAAAATCTTGTATAAGAGTGGTAAAAAAATCAGATAAAAATGAAAGTGAAGATTTTAAAAGTAAAGTTAATTCAAACTTAAATATACTAATTAATTAAAGACTCTTTAACTGGGTTTCGAATTTGCTTGGTATGAGAGTATAATTCCTTATTATTTGAATGAGCGGGAAAATAATGGAGTTTTATTTTGTGAGAAATAATTGGTGTGATTTCACTCTCTGCTATATATAGAACAGCATAATAAAATCTATTATATGCACTATTTGTTTATCTCCTATGTTTGACAAATTCTTTCAAATAAATATAATTAACACGCTATTTCGCAAATAGCCTATTCGTAATTGTTGACAAACGCATTCTTTATTTATAGACTATAGCCATCCAGTTTTAATTTAGAACCATATAAATTTACACAAAGCCTTCACGGTTATTGTTCAATTCAAGCACAGTATTTTTTTTTTTTTTTTTTTTTGCCTCTTTTTAGAGCAGTTTCCAGTTTCCTCCTGGTTTTACTGACAAAACATAACTTTAACAACAAAAATCTTATAAAAATAAGAGAGTGGGTTAGTTAGCAGTCAGTCACTGCGAGTTTAATTAAATATACTTTCAAGTTTGTAAATTTGAATTTGCAACAATCCCAAAATACCAGCTACTATCAGGATTTAATAGTATATATTTCTGTGTACCAGTTTATTAAAATATTATGAATTCATATTTTTTGAATTTATTTATTATTTCTTACATGAAATTACTGGATCTTATATTCTTAAATATGCAAGTAATTTGTTTTAATGAATTATTAATTTTTAATATATTAAAATTTGAACGACAAATCGTCTGTAGAAATTTGATTAATCGACCGTAAATAATGATTAGTAGCTTGAAAGTATCCCAACGTCTGTCGAGCGCATTCAGTTTTTAAACACTGGTTGGAATGTGAATGATTGGTCTAACAAGAGTAGTTTTTTTTAATTATTTGTGCTTAAATATATTTTCCATTCATTGGATAATATCTCCAAAATTTTGGCACTGTTTAACTTGTGCAAATGACAACGAATGTTAATAATTAATGATATGCGTTTTTTTTAATTCAATTTATATATGATTGCATTACATTCCATTGGTAAGATTATGTTTATGGATATATTTGTTTATGATTGATAGAGTTGAAATTTCTTGCATTATGATTTCATTAAACAATTAAAAACAACAAACGACAGTTATATACTCGTTTGAAATTGAAAGTCGTAAGCCATTGATTTGAACTTTGTATATTACAATATATGAAAATTAGAACCTTTCGATGTTATCTTATTAGCTACACTAATTTAATAACCACTAGGAAGTTTGAATTTCAGCCATTAAACTGCATAAATTTGGGTTAGATTTATAATAAAACAGCTCATATGGTTGACTGACTGCATGAGAAAACCTTGAAAAAAATGCATTAAATGGCACAGAATCTGAACCTAATAATGCTTAGCCCGCAAATCAACACGGCCCATTCTGTGGGGCCCAGTATGTGTAGTGTGGGTCCATTTCTGGGCTATTCAACGAATTACAAAGGCTACCCTACTCCCAGGTCTTGATTATCTCTGTGTCCGTACAAATATCATATTTGATATTAACTATTGATATCGATTTTATTATTCATTTTTAGTTGAATTATCATACACATTATTTAAGTTATTATGCATGTTATTTTTTGTAATGAAATAGTTACACATGTTGTCAATTTTATTATGCACATTTATTTGAGTTATTATGCATGTTATTTTTTGTAATGAAATAGTTATACATGTTATTTTTTGTACTGAAATAGTTATGATATAATATGCATAATAACTCAAATAATGTGCATTATAACTCAACTAAATGTGCATAATAAAATTGATATAATAGTTGGTATCATGGTATCTACAAAACATTATCCATTAACTATTTCTGTTGTAAATTAAATGCTATCCATGTTTCTCTTGCTTCTGTCTGCTGCAGTGAGTGATTGCAAAGTTCAGTACCAAAAATGTCGCACTATTTGACCAGTGCTTGAATACATGTTCAAAATAGAATGATTATTCTGAAATATCTGAAATTGTTTGGATAACAGCTCTCGGTGCAAAGTGCAAACATTCACCCAAAGTAGTTTCACTATTTAAAAAGTGCTTTATGTTTGATTGTAAAACAAAACAACTATGTTGAATTGCTGTATTAGACTGTTTGTTCATAAATATAAACAGCATTTTATTTACATTTATGTGTTATCAAAACTAATACATTATACATGCATGCTATTATAAACACACTACATGAAGTGCGGGATCTTTAACTTAAAAATAGGTTGTGCATGATTTAACAGTGTTACATTACTGATATAGCTGACCTCCATTCAGAATCTAAATGTGGATTATTTATTAAATTTCAAATCCTATTAGAAGCGGACCTATACATGAGCAATATAAAGTTTGTGTTGTTACTTGATTTTGAAATGAAGTTTATAAGTACTAAATTTTCCATTCGATCCATAAAATTATAGCCTAAATTTAAAAGGATGCCGCTGCTTGATTCCAAAACAGACTATGCAATGTTTAATTCCAATAAATGTGCCGCTACTTAATTTTGATCTGGATCCGCCCTGAATCCTATCAACGTTTATTGATGTCAATGGTTGTGTGTGTTGCATACCGGTATCAATTGAATTACGTTGCCAGAATAGATATCAAGGTGTGTTTATGCCATATGTACCGTCTGTATAGAGAGTCTGTATCTGCTGTTATTCTGAGGGAATAACAAGGTCTTGTTATTCTGTTGCTGACCGTCCGATTTACACGGACGACACAAATGGACTGCACGGAACCCGCTGTATTATATAAATCATTTGCGAGATCGAAAATGAACAGTCGGATATGAAATAATTCTGTCGAAATAACAGCGGATATGAATTCATAGATAGGACATATATGATACGCATTAAAAGGAGAAAATGAGATCATGTGATTCCTGCTTGAGAGAAGGCGCTTCACCATAATAAATTGTTTTTCTGAGGAAAAAACAGGGTATGTCTTTTCTGAATTTATGACGCAAGATACAGCAATTGAAATTTGAATGTGAAGTCCGTGTTAAACAGTGCCTCTGCTTGATTTCAGGTTTTCTGCAGATAAAGTGGCAATGGAATGCTGTTAATTAATTGCACCAGTGGTGTAGTCTGGCAAAAGAAGGTAGTATAATTGCTTTTGTTGAATGGTGAACATGAATTATGCATTATACTTATTTTGTGTATTTCTTTGGAAGAAACACATGCACATGTTTCTGACTACATATGTGGTGCATACATGCGAAATTTTCTCTCTCGAGGGAAGATATACTTTTCACAAAGGCATGACTTGTCCCAGAAGTCAATTATACTCGCCCCCACCAGATCCCTTGGTTTTTATCTGACAAATTTCAAATAGCAAAATTTACAGTGCCAAATGATTTATCCTCTCTGGTGCATATTAATTGGTAACTACTACGGATATCACACCAACGCGACAAGATATGGCAATAGGAGAGATAAACAAGGATAGCAGGAGAATCTATTATTGTACAAATGGTATATCTGTCCTGCTCATATTATACTGTCACTATTGTAATTGCACAGTCATCCCTTTGTTTGATACACTTCGGTTTGATTTCCATTGATCCCTGACTTGTGATTTCAAATGATGCAGATTGGGTTTAACCCAAACATTTAATTGCAATCAGACGGCTAAGAAGAAACAATGACTCAGACTGTATCGATATAGAGATGACATCATATGTTAATTCCATTTACAACCCTCTCAAAAGAACGCAGTTAAAATAAATAAATTACAATTTTGATACAATTTCAAGCACAGGATGAAAAAGAAATTAATGAAAATGACAGGAATATATGCCTATTAGGCTATTACCAATTTGATTGTAAACATTTTTTATTGCAAACGTTTCAAATAAAAAGGCATAGTATGGAAAAACCTAAATATATTGTCAATTTTTATGTTATAAACACTTCTATGCACTGACTCAATTTCAAAAGAAGAAATAGTAGGAAAAATGTAACATCAGATCTCTAAAAGCAGGCTCTTTCAGACAAGTCAAACAAATCTACTGCTCTTCGCAAAAACAATTACAAGAGTTGAAACATCATCGTAAAGTATTCTACCCTATTGGTCAAGTCTGTAAGCTCGGCCACGAAAGGCACCAGTGCTGGTGCTGTTGTTGTTCACAGTACAGCCCGTACCAGAAGTCCCACCGGAAGTCCTTTGAGTCCCTAACCTCCACTGCACAACTAATCTTTGTCTGTAGCAATCAAATGTCAAGGGTATAACTTTTTTTCTACAAATTCCTCACAAAATCTCGGGATAACATCCATGTATCAGCCAGATATGGCCACAAACATCTTAGGTGAGAAAACCAGGTGGTAAACACAACTAGAATACTGACGAAAGCATTGCTGTTTCAGGTAAATAATCACCCAAACATCAAGTCATAGTACCAAACATGAAACCACAAATAAGCAAACAGAAAATCATCAGTAAACTCGGCAACTGAAGCATGCACCCAGTTCAGACTGGTGCAAGACATCAGCAAGATGCAATGAAAACCAGGTTTAATGGACCATGGAACCTCAAACTGGCATGCATTAACACTTTAACTTGATAAATGACCTATACAGCTATACTGTACTAATTTACGGATTTATTTAAAGGCAGCAAAAAAGCTTCCACCCTATTGGTGATAAAGTCAATGAAGACCTAGTAGATGAAACCTTTAAAAACTAGAAATCAGGGAGTATAAATGATATTTCTTTAAAAGGTATGTATGCAATATTTTGGTAGGGCACAAAAGAAGATATCAGTAAATCTGCAAAATTAAAAACGCATTGAAGTAAGAAAAGGATACAGCCAAAGAGGGGTCTTGAGTGGGTTTCTCCCAGTTTTGAGAGGGTATAAAACTGAGAAGAAATAATAGAGATGACCGACTACTATTCCAAGAAAGTTTGGTAAGAGAGGTGAGCCAAATATCACATCTAGTGCTAGCATCGCCCATGGGAAGTAAAAAGCCTATTAAAAGAAACCGAAACCAAATAATTTCATTATAACCCCGATTAGATGGTACTTCCTGATAGCATTTTCTTTTTTTCGATATATATTTGGGTTGGCTCTGACCGTGACCTGAATTTGACAACCAATAATGAAAAAATAATGTGGAGCTTACTTGTCAGCGTACCAGGTTAGGGGTATGGGTCAGCATTGCAGTTTTTGCATTCGGTTAAATCTGGATGAGTTTTGATTCATTAACATGTACTTTCTTGAGGTCACAAATCAAATCACTTATAACGGTAAAGTCAATTAACAACTACAACTAAATGCTAAATGAATAAGATTGGATGCAAAGAGATCCGGATATCATGGACCAAAGCTGAATTGCCTGTCATATCAAGTCTTAACTAGGAAGCATGTTGTTTAATTGACTCGACTATGTATGTTTGAGTAAAAAATGGAAGTTAGATGTTCCTTCCATAAAAAGTCAATTCATCTATTAATCAGGTAAGAACAACACAATGCTCCATAGGTTGCAGATTACAGTCATCTATTAATCTGACATTTCTTATAGTGAGATGAAATAGCCACTTTTTTGTTCCACTTAGCAAATGCAAATGCATCTAACTTCTCAAAAGTCATGTCAAGTATTACAGATTATCATATTCAAAAATATATTGCAGCATAAATTCATACAAACTGAAAATCTAGAAACAGGAATTGCTTGACATAGCTTCAGTTTAATATAAAGTTTTCCACCCAAAGGAGGCATGCCAGGGTGTCAGTAATTTTGTCAACATTCAGTGAAATAAGTACTTGATATACAGGTCAGGGTTTTCCCAAATAATCCCAAGGAATATTCTGCATTCCTTGCATATAATCAACACAATTAATCTTTTACACAAAAAAGAAGTAAAATTACCTTCATGTTGACAAGGCCATAAATGTTAATTGGGCATTAGGAAATTCTCTACTCCAAAGATATACAAGCATTGACACCACTGATGGTCCCAAAATATAAATCTGGAAATAAGGAATGGCTGCTAGTCCCTAAAAACATAAGGAAAAAAACTTCTCAGATTAACAAGCCAAGTGATCTCTGATCAACTCCTCAAACCAAGTATTCAAAATTTCAGCTGGCATGCAAAACTCAAAGTTACCAATAAAAGCTTTGTCAGGTCCTGATATCAGATCCTTAATTCGATAATTGCACTGGAACTACCCAGAATTTCACAGTTAAAAGTCGACAGAAGAGGTTGAGAGACTTCATGTGAAGTTGTGTCAGTTATATTCCCAAGTTATATGGTTCCATACACTAATTACCTTCAATTAACCATCAAAAAGCAGAAATTGACTTGGGTTTGTGGCTCTGATTAATTTAAAGCAACTTTCTGTCATCAAAGACCCCGATTGGTAAAAATTTAGTTCAGCCTATTATTACTATAAATATAAATGCAAAAAAGAAAAGGGAAAAAATAAAGATGGACATTGATGAAGCTCAGATTTGAACAAACTGGCAGGCAAACGACCCACAAAACAACCAAGGTTTACAAAATTTAAGAGAAAATTAAAGTGCAAAAAAGAATGGAACATAACAGCTAACCAGTAAAGAAGTGCCTCCAAAAATCATCATCCATAAGAAATCAGCAGTGCGTTTATCAAAAGGACCTTTCTCCAGTTGTACACCATACCGAGCTCTACATTTCAAGTTCAGTTCATGTTAATAGCACAACTACAGGTTAATTAAACAAAAATTTGGGACAAATTTTGGCTTAGTTGCAAAATACAACTGCTCCTTGAACTATTTCCTGTAAACTGAGGTACAATCTTTTTTCTTAAATAAAGAATAATTAATTAATTTGGGCCCTCAATAAGTTGAAGATAATTAAGGACCAAAAAAACAACTCTGAAAGGGCCTAATTCATACTTAAAATTACAGCTTATCTGCTCAAATAATTAATGCAGAGCCAAGAATTGTTATGAAAAGAGTATCCCTTACATCATTAACAAGCACATACCAAAGTTGATCGAAAAGGGGCCAAGGAAAAAGAAAGGAGTTATCAACCTCCATATCTGCAAAAGGTTTAAATGAAATCATGTTATTGTATGATGTGACTTAATGGTTAATACAGATGTAAGAAAATTCCAAAAAGAATATCTGACTGATTTGTCATTTTTCCCTAGGATCCTTTGAAAACAATTAAATTTCTGTAGCATGAGGTTAAATAGGTTACAAAAGGTTAAATCGACGCACACAATTACACAAGTCACTATCATTTGGGCCAAAGGGATCCATGGTTAGATTGAGTTGCACCATTAATGATTCATTGAAGCTTAAACAAGGTTAATCTAGAATGAAGTTCATAATAAATTACCTGCATTTTTTTAATATGAATGGGTAATACAGCATTATGTGGGAGGGGAACAAAAGGCCTATCTGGCACAGTGCAGTTGTCAGAAAACATATTGTGCCATAGGCCTTTGAAATTGGCGGAAGCGAATTGTAATATTTGAAAATTATACCAAAATACAAAGAAGTAAAAAGTTCCATAGCAAAAAATGGGAGAAGGACATGATTGCTACTGGATCATTGGGTGTCATAGTTGTAAACCTTTAAGGGTTCCTAACCCCATTCAAGGTTCGATACAAATCAATTTTGCACCTAGTCTGCCAAAGTAGTTGGTTCTGCAAGGAAATATGAAATTTATTTCGGAAGGTAGATAAAGACTTCTTTCAATTTGCACTAAATTGACCCAATTTTGCCCGAATATTGCTAACAGGAAGTTCCAGTTCAACTTTATGTTGGATCAACTTCTTCAATCCAACAATGGATACTGTATCAGATAATCTGAGCCTAGTACTGGATGAATAAGAAAACCATGAAAAGCACATTAAAATCTACAAACTACAGTAGCACAACAACTGGAACAGAATTAAACAAGTGCAAATAAAAGCGACTTACTCTGCAGGGGATGACATTTCCGAGTTCAAATCTAAAGTTCCCTCTTCAGATGGGGATTTTGCGCGAAAACTGAAAGGGGATGCGAATCAATATTAATATTTGAGGGGAAGAAGCTCGAAGAACTTTCGTTAGAAGTTGCGATGCGATCGATGATGCATTGCTTCTTGCTTGCGTGCCATGAAATAACACTCTCCTTCCGATCGAGATCGAACGGCCATTGGTCCAGATTGCCACGCAATGTATCCAATGAGGGCTAGCGCCTAAACGATGTGGATGCTTCAGATGGTCGTTGGATTTGATAGCAATGGAAATGGAAAGATGATGATTGTGATGATGGTGATGTGATGGTGATGGACCTCAAAAATGGTTTGGCGGTTTGGCTCAGCTAAACATCGTTGCAAACGGGAAATTTTTATACAGAACTGAAATATCCGTGGGATTAAATGTAATCGTGTAGAATCTCTAAAATAATTATAACTGATTGAATGTGTTATTGTTAATAGCGCTTCTAAATTATATTTATTATTTTATTATTTCGTCAGTTTTTTGGTTTGAAATTCATTGCGGGGCAAAAACTATCTTCAACTAGAAGTGATAATGATGGTGGTGATAATCTGAAGTGAAACAAGAAGCGAGTAAGAGGCGCAGCAAGTGAACAGACTTGGCGGCAAGGAGAAAATACAGAGAGCGGTGCCCATTGGTGGAGCCAAAGGGGAAGAGACGGGTTCGAAGGCAAAATGAAATAGGAATGTATCGAGAAATATAGAGGTTTGTCTGCGGAGCGATGGGAGGCAATCTTTTGCGCGAGATGAGGAAGGTGACCTTCATCCTCTTTCGTCATTTCTAAATAGAATTCGAATGTGTCGGTGCCATTTATGTGACGGACCGTTCAGATTTCCTGTAATGTAGGCTACGGACGGTTCAGATTTGATTTAGAAGATCTGATATTATAAAATTTAGTTTGCACGAATCTCAATGCAAATTAAAGATTGAAATTTGTTACGCACCACGTACAGTGCTTTTGCTGCGCGTTAGAAGATCTCATTCCCAAAACAAGGGGCACAAAACCTGTTAGCCCACTGATATTTTACCAGTCATGATATTAAGTGATGTATCATGCATAAAAGCCATTTCATTGGCTACTTGCCTTATATATTACCAAAAGTAGTTCTAAAGTACAATTATATTGATATATATATATATGGTCGAGACTAAGAAAAAAATGTTATATCAACTATATAATTTATTATATCATTGAGAAGTGTAATATATTATTATTCTTTTATAGTTATCAGGCCATCCAACAAAATCAACGCTTAATTTTAAAATTAGAAAATTGCAAGTCCACTATCCATTTTAGTATATCTTAAGAAACACTACGAGTTAAATGTTAAAATTCTTCAAAATTATTCAAAAGCTAAAATATTAATTGAAGCTACATTGAACTCAAGAGTGCAGAATGTTTCAATGAATGTTAACAAAAATGCATAAAAAAATAATGAAGTCGTTTAATTAAATCAAATAGTAATATTCCAGTTAATTATTAGAAGTCTTCAAAATTCAAATTTCAAAAGCTAAAATATTAATTGAAGTTATATTGAACTCAAAAGCGCAGAAAGTTTCAATGAATGTAAACTAAATTGCATAAAAAATAACGAAGTCAATTAATTAATTAAATCAAATAGTAATATTCTCTTATAAGTTCATCTTAAAATATAATAATGTAATGTTTGCATGTCCAAATACAAAGTATATCACGGCGACATTGGAATCATCATGCTTTTTTTACCACCAAGCTACATATATTTAAAAATAGGTAGCATGTTAAGAGCATCAATTGGATAGATAGGTGTGAAAAATAATACCAAAAATGATTTTTAATATGGAAGCATGAAAACAACCAATTGGGCCAAGAATTTGCGAGATGTCGGTCCTTGTCTCTGATCTATTCATCCTCTGGTTGCCGATTTTTTTATTACCAGAAATTAAATAAATAAATTGTTTTTAAACATAGAGAGTATTTGAAAAGCTCGAAAATAAAAAATATTGGTGTTGTGAATACCGTTCAGAAAAAATGGCAAAATGAACTGATTTTTTATTTGAATATGAATTATTTTTATAACTAATCTAAAAATAAAGAATAACAGTTATTACCTTGAATTCAAATCTTTGACGATAATAACTCTATTTTATAATTTACGTTATATCTAATTTGAAAATTCCAATGACCGATCCGAACCATTGAACATGATCTACATATTGAAATTTACTTGGAGATTGAATTTTATATTTTTTTTTGAAATTTTTGCTATTTTTTTAAAGAGGTAGAAAAGTTGCTAATCAAACAGTTTATGGACCAACAAAAGTTGCAATTTTCCTACCTCTCTAAAAAATAGCAAAGAAATTCAAAAAAAATGTAAAATTTAATCTCCAAGTAGATTTCAATGTGTAGATCATGTTCAACGGTTCGGATCGATCGTTGGAATTTTTAAATTGGAGATACGATATGGAGCATTGGAGGTTTGGTGCTCCATGGAGCACCCAAGCCTAACTCTATATATATAGAGATAGATAGGCTAGGGTGCTTCATGGAACACCAAATCCCTCGTGCTCCACATCCATTATCTCCTATTTGAAAATCCCAACGATCGATTCGAACTGTTGAATATAATCTACATGGAGATTGAATTTTACATTTTTTTTTGAAATTTTTGCTATTTTTTTAAAGAGGTAGAAAAGTTGTTAATCAAACGGTTTCTGAACCAACAAAAGTTGCAATTTTCTACCTCTCTAAAAAATAGCACAAAAATTCAATCTCCAAGTAGATTTCAATATGTAGGTCATGTTCAATGGTTCAGATCGGTCGTTGAAATTTTAAAATTAGAGATACGATGTGGAGCATTAGGGGTTTGGTGCTCCATGGAGCACCCTAGCCTATATATATATATATATATATATATATATATATATATATATATATAAATAGAGAGAGAGAGAGAGAGAGAGAGAGAGAAATGCTATGGTGCACTACGAAGCCAAGATTAGGTTTGGTATCACGCTCAAATTTCAAATAAGAAAATTTTAAACAATTGATCCAAACCGTCCAATGTGATCTTCATATTGACATCTCACTAGAGACCATTTTTTTCATTTTTTAGAATTTTTTTACTATTTTTTAGAGTGGTATGAAATTTGTTGATATAATGATTTCTGGACCATCCAATATGGTTGATTTTGCACCCCCTCTAAAAAATAGTAAACAAATTCTAAAAAAATGAAAAAAATCGGTTTATAGTAAGATTCCAATATGAAGATCACATTGAACGGTTTGGATCGACCATTTAAGTTTTAAAAATTAAAATTTGAGCGTAATGCCAAAACTAATCTTGGCTTCATAGTGTACCATATCATTTCTCTCTCTCTCTATATATATATATATATGTTACATTGCTGTGCAAAGTAAAAAGAGTGTGTTACTTTGGCATAAAAAATCATACACTGACAACTCAAATGACTGATCTAAGTTGGTCAATACAATTAAGACATCAAAATCTCCTACTAAACCAATTTTGAGCACATTTGAATTTTGGTAACTATGCTTTTTGAATTTTTGAAAAATGAGCAAAAATAACACAGTTTAATAATTAAAAATAACACTATTCTTGTTCACTTTCAAAAAATTCAAAAAGCATAGGTACAAAACTTCAAATGCGCTGAAAATTGGTTTACTAGGAGATTTTGATGTCTTAATTGTGTTGACCAACTTAGACCAGTCATTTGAGTTGTCGGTGTATAATTTTTTATGCCGAAGTAAAACACTCTTTTTACTTTGCATAGCACGATAACATATATATATATATATATATATATATATACATAGTATGGCTAATGTGAAAACGTTTGCACTTCTGCTGAAGTGCAAAAGTTTCACATTAGCCAACTTTTTATGGTCAAAATTTAAATTTAAGTTGTTCAATAAATTCTTCATATCAAAATCTTGTAGGAAATTAAATTTAATGATTTTTAGAGCTTTCTAGCTATATTTTAAATATTTTTTAAAAACAGTCCAGAAAATGTCATGTTTTTTAATATTAAACTGGATTGTTTTTAAAAAAATATTTAAAATATAGCTAGAAAGCTCTAAAAATCACGAAATTTGATTTCCTACATGATTTTGATATGAAGAATTTATTGAGAAACTTAAATTTAAATTTTGACCACAAAAAGTTGGCTAATGTGAAACTTTTACACTTCGACCGAAGTGCAAACATTTGCACATTAGCCATACTCGTAGCCCCGTTTTTTTAAACCTCTTGCAGTATCTTCCATCAAAATCAATGAAAATGGTTGATTCGTACTAATGAAAATATTATTCATACTAATATAGACTTGGAGATCAAATTTTATATTTTTCGATTTTTTATTATTTTATCGGATGGATTGAAAATTGGATGTCTGTAGATCGTTAGATAAATAAATTTGCAATCCATCCGATAAAATAGTAAACAAATTCAAAAAATGTAAAATTTGGTGTCCAATTCTACATTAGTATGGAGAATATTTTCAATGGTTCGAATTGGTAATTTTTATTTATTTTGATGGAGAGCCTGTGGAAGGCTAGAAAAAAGGAGGCTACGGATCCTTCATATTGATTTTGACGAATCTCCAATTTAACTAACTTTGCACTCATCTGATAAAAAAGTAAAAAGATAAAAAAAAATGTAAAAATTGGTCTTCAAAATGATATTAGTATGAAGAATATTTTCAATGGTCTTGATCGGTTGTTTGTATTTTGTATCTCGAGATACGAGCCTAACGTATATGGCTACTGGTGCTTTATAAGTTATTTTAGCATAACTATATATATGTATATATATATGTGTATATATATATATATGGTATATCCAAATTTTTTCTCAAAACTTTAGTATTTCCTAATTAATTACAATTTAGTTCAAACGGGTTTTGATAATTTTATTCTGTTTGATTTTATGTTTTAACACCCACTTATGGAACTTTTTATTTTATTTATTTTATGTGTTATTAGGTCGCCCTTTTTCCTATTTATCCTTATATTGCATAGACTAGCATAATTGTATTATTATCTATAGACCAATTAAAAACAAATTGCTGAATATGAACACTTGGAAGAACAAAGGGACTTAACATCTGAAGAGATTGATAATTATCTAGAAATAAAAAATGAAATAAATGAAATTTATAAAGACGAAGCAATTTATTGGCACCAACGAGCAAAAACAAGATGGCTAAAAGAAGGAGATGCCAATACCAAGTTCTTTCATAAGATAGCATCCTATCAGAAACATAAAAACACAATTACAAGTATGTTGATAGGAAACACTGAAATTAAAGATGAAAAAGTAATTGCTAAACACTTATATCAGCATTACAAGAATTTCTTAGGCCATGATGATAAACTATGGGCAGAATTAGATAAATCAGTTTGGGATGAGCATTAAAGAGTAAATGAATTAGAAAATGAACTTTTAACTGCACCATTCACAATGGAAGAAATTCAACAAGCAGTTAACCAAATGGACCTAAACAAGGCACCTGGGCCAGATGGTTTTTCTATGGCCTTTTATCAAAAATGTTGGGAAATTATTAAGTATGATATGTTTGATTTGTTCCAATCGTTTTACATGAATAAAATGGACCTGTTAACGTTAAATAGAGCTATTATTGTTCTCATCCCTAAAGGAAAAGATTCAAATGATATAACAAACTATAGACCCATCAGCATATTGAATTGTTGTTTCAAAATCTTCACTAAAGTACTAGCTAATAGATTATATAAAATACTAAATAGAATCGTAAGTAGAAGTCAATGTGCATCACTACAAGGGAGAAATATAATGGAGAGTATCATTACTGCACATGAAGTGCTAGATTCAGTTCACAAAAACAAAGAAAAAGGCATTTTGCTAAAATTGGATTTTCAAAAGGCTTTTGACAATTTAAATTGGAATTTTTTATTTAAAACATTAAAAGACAGAGGATTTGATGATAGGTGGATAGGATGGATAAAACAAACCTTGGTTAGAGGACATAGTGCAGTAAACTTAAATGGGCAAATTGGTAATTATTTTGAATGCAGAAAAGGGTTAAGACAGGGAGATCCCATATCACCCTTTTTGTTCATATTAGTAGCAGATTCATTAGCAAAATTAATACAAATAGGTATAACTAAAGAACACTTTCAAGGGCTAGGACCACCTCTTAAAAATGGAATTAAAATCATGAACTTACAATATGTAGATGACACCCTTATCTTTATTAAAGCTGATATCACTATGATTGAAAATTTAAAATGGTGCTTACAAACATTTGAAGGGCTTTCAGGAATCAAAATAAATTTTAATAAATCAGAAATGATACCTTTAAACATAGAACCTTACTTAGGAGATTATCTTGCTGAGATAATAGGATGTAAAATAGGAAAACTACCAATTAAATACTTGGGACAAACACTGCATTGGGAAAAACCAAGCAAAAATGAATGGAATAAAGTTTTAGATAAAATAAAACAAAAATTGCCAATTTGGAAAGGAAAAATGTTATCTTTAGGTGGCAGATTAGTATTGCTAAATTCTGTTTTATCCTCAATACCTTTATATTACATAACTATATATAAAGTACCCAAATGGGTGTGGAGAAGCATTGACAAATTAAGGAAAGTATTTTTATGGTCTGGGTCAGAAATTTCAAGGAATAGGAAAATACACTTAGTTAAATGGGAAAGAATATGTAGGAAAAAAGAGTTTGGAGGTTGGGGAATTATTAATATATTACAAATGAATTATGCATTATTAGGGAAATGGGCATGGTTATATATATATCAACCACATGATAACATTTGGAAATAAATAATAGAAGTGAAATGTAATAAATTCAATGAAAAATCATCCCCTTTCTGATCAGGAGTTAGCCAAGTCTACAAATTTATACAGATAAACAATACCAGATTAATAGGAGATGGCAAAAGTATAGACTTTTGGAATGATATATGGTTGAACAATTGTGCAATTAAAATACAGTTTCCCTTAGTATATAATAAAATCAAAAAGGATAATATTTCATTAGCCAAAGTATGGAATAATGGATGTGTTAACTTCAATTTAACAAGGGGAGTATCAAGAGAAATGAGAATACAAAAAAATCAACTTAAAACAATTATACAGAACATACACTTTAATACAGACAGTGATTCATCAAAATGGAATTTAGAAAAAAATGGAGTATATTCAGTAAAGTCCATGTACACTTTCTTAAATCATGGGGGAGTACATGTTAACATTAAACAAACAATTTGGGACCTAAAAATTCCTTTAAAATTCAAATTATTCTCTTGGTTAGTTTTGAATAACAAAATTTTAACAAGAGATAATTTAATAAAGAGAGGGATGCAAGTAGATACATTATGTGTTCTATGTTCAAATCATGATGAGTCAGTACAACACTTATTTATACATTGTGAGATCAGTAATCAATTTTGGTTAACTTTAAAACATGGTAATATAGAGTGCTCCAGTATAGATTTTTCGAGTATAGAAACAATTTGGCTATCAATTACACATTTAAACAAACCTAAGAGACAACAATGGGGCGTGTTATTCACAGCATACATTTGGATTATATGGATTGAGCGAAATGGGATCATATTTCAAAATAAAACAAGGAAAACTTTTTATAACATATACAATATGGTGATGTTTATATACGAGTATTGGACATGAAATCCTTCAATAGCTAAAGTTTTATTTAAAGCAGGATCAACTCAAAGAGCTCCAGCTGGAATTAGACAGGAAGTTGAAGAAACAAACAACATAAGTGGAGAAAGTGCAAGCCAAGGGTCTTCAGATGAAGATTTAATGGGTGATTGAGTTTAGGAGTTGAGGAACGAGAAGAAGGGGTTGAGTACTAGGCATAAGAAAGTGTCTGTGATCAATTTAGTTTCTGGGGTAAAGTTTTAGAAGTTTAGGACATGGTGCAATCAGAGGGAATGGTGCACAGAGAACCAAATAAAGTTTAGAAGTTTAATTTTAGTACACAAACTAGGATTCAGGTTTTAATTTTCAAGCATTTTATGTAAATAAGGGTATAGAACTTCTATACCAACAACTTTGTACTTTGTTTGCTTTCATTTGAAGGAAGCTGGCACCCCTGTTTGGGATTTGCTTTGATAAAAAAAAAATCTATAGACCAATTAACCAATACATCTTTTGCTTTAACAGTTGACACAGTGGAAACCATGACCACTTCCATTAATAGATTATAGAATGCGCTAAGTCATAGAGTCACTTTTTTTTTTATAATCAACTAGTCAAATTGTTAACATGTACCATTTTAAGATAAATAAACTAATTTTTATAACTTACATATAGAAACATTCTATTTTTTCTTGTAAACAAACACTATTTTAGACTTTTATTTATGAAAGTTTTTTTAATTATTTATGAGATGGTTTCTCGTAGTCTCTGTTGGAAGTCAGAACCCCCAACCAAACCTCAGTGTATTAATAAAAATAAAAAAGTAAAAACCCGTCTTCTCAGTAAAAAAAATTGCCTTCTTCATTAAAATGTTGTCAATTTATCAAAATATTTTCCGTAATTTAAATATCGATCCAACTGTCAATATAACATTTATATTAAGATAGAAGATCCGAATCCACCAAACCCTGCCATTTCTTTTGCTACTTTTTTGTTCAATTTAAAATTTGGAGTATACACTCACCTTCTACTTAAAAATAAAAATATTAAATCATAAATTTGTAGGTATTTGTCGTTGAAGATAATGGATGGTTGCAAGTTGTAACGAAAAAAAGGTTCAAACCTGTAAATTTGTATTACTTTTCTCTGTATTTTTATGTAACTCCCTTCAGATTTGTTATATTATTATCAAAAGTTTCATTGCTTAAAATTTGTTCCCGTAATTTTTTAAAATATTATTTATATTAATCAAAATTAAATATAAAAAATGCAAAACAAAATTTCAGATTTACTTCGTATGTGACATATGCAGCTCTAGAAGCAAGGCACGCAACACCTATACACGTCCTCCGAATTCAAATTAAAAAAATGTTAAGGATGCAAATCTAGATTAATTGCTAGAGAGAAATATTGATCAATTCAAGAGTGGCAGGTGGCAGCAGCATGGCTAGACTCTAAGGTGTCACCTACAGCCGAAGTAGATCTGTAATTTTCAATTTGACCGAAATAGATCAAAAAATTTATTTTGCCTTTTTGAAAATATTTAATTTTAATAATTATTAATAGTATTAAAAAATTCGGAATTCGTTGGCCAGTAGACATATATCCTTTTCCTCCAACTATATGTAGTATGAGTCCGAATCTGCTATTATTTTGAGCAAAAAGGAGGGTCCTATTATTACGATCTAAGACCGTCCAATTAAAATTAGACGGATCAGATCGCTCAAAGATTTGACTGAGGGGACTGGTTGTAAAAAATCTCATCCGTTACTTAGATTTCAACGGATGAGATTTCAATAATAGAGTCCTACTTTTCTTCAAAGAAAAGTAGGTGATGTGAATCCATGTAGTATATACTGAACAGTAGTTAGTTTGAAACTTACATGTAACATGTCGTATATTTATTAATGAGTAACTTGTCCCATTAATTATTATTTTATGTTACAAGTTACAACGAAGTTTCCTCAAAATTTAACTTTTTACTATATATTATTATATGATAATTTTTGTTAAATTATATGTTCTACTCATAATTATCTCCAGAAGAACTACCATAAGGTTTAGCGACAAAAAACAATGTAATTTGTGTGCGAAGTTTCAGGTTTGAAATTTAAATAATAATGTTTTTAAAATATTCAAAGTTGGATGACATGACCCTATTTTTGCCAAAAAAAAAATTGCCTAAAGCATTCTTATATATTTTTTAATATTACATAAACATTTTTTATTATTATTTGGATGATTCGTCGAGTAAACTTAACCTTCAAAACTATACACCTGTTTTAAATTTTAGATTAAATTAGCCAATAGAATCATACTAGTTAGATATATATATATTGATTAATACAATGGTCTGTTTATTGTTTTACGAATTCAAAATGTAATTTTAATGCTTGTATTGATTAGAAAATATACTTGTTTAGATTCGAAAAATTAGTTGGATAGATAGAGATTATGAATTTGGCTTGGAAGCATATCGGTTCTGGCTTCAATCTATGAACTTGAAATTTAAAAAAAAGAAAAAGAGGGAGAGGTATAGAGGGAAATAATAAGTTTCATTATCTTAAATAAAATTTACATATAATATTTTAAACAATACTGCTAATGATTTACCTGGCGTGGTAGTTAACATTATCTTAAATTTTTATTACATGAATAAGTTTCATTGAAAAATGTAAATATTTTCTTAAATAAAACAAGATTTCTATACACTCGAAAATTCATCTCTTCCTTTGTTTATAATTCATAATTTATAAAAAGAGTTAAGCCGTCAAGATTTCTAGTTATGCTCAATTTATTTTCCTATCCTCGTTTATTCTTCATGGTTATATTATATCTTGTCATTTAAAATGGATATTTGTTTGATAGGTTTGTCTTAAAAAAATTCAATCCTTATATATTTTTCTGTACAAACTACTACAGATTTTATCTTTTATACCGATTAAATAAGGGCTTTTAATATCTGATAGGAAGCTGTTATAGGAGGCAGCTAAATGTATGAAGCAACTGATGTTAAAGATTGAATCTTTTATATCGGCTTTTACATTAAAGCCGCTACTAAAAGTCATATATAAATGTTATGTCAGTTCTTAACGGGAACCGGATTTTAAATGTCATCTTTTATATCCTATCTTTTAAAAAACGAATATTAAAGATTCTTTTTATATACTGCATGATTAATCCTATTATTTATCATTATATAATAGAAGGGTTCAATGCCTACATTGGATTTGAACTGTTTATTTTGTTAGCTCTAGATGACCAATGAAATTAAAGTAAAATATTACAATATTTTTTATACACATGTATTATGACATATATGAAATATTCAATCAATTAGTTTTGATATTTAAAGTCTTAAAAAATTAATTAATTAATTTTTTAAGTTAATGAACATGATGAGGCACAAGAAAAATAGTCATTTGATTCCTTCTCTATATAATATATATGATGAGTTATGTTATTATGCCATTTATGCCCATTGCATTTGAAAAAAATAAATTATATTTAAAATGTGCATATGTAAACCTTACTTACAAAATTATCTCATTGTAAAAATTTATTTCTATTAAACAAAATTGTAAAGTTTTCTTCGAAGCAAAGCCCTTGTAACAACTCTAATAAATAATGGTTATCCTAGTACTACAAAAATTAGTATTTAATTTTTCACTTTAAGTGTTATAATCATATAACAAAACCTTTCTCTGATTTGTAAATGTACACGCCGAATCAGGGAAGCAGATTCTCTGTCGCGCAGCAGTAATGAGCATCTCAGATTTTCTGCGCTATAAGGTACGAATAATTCAAATTTAATTCAGAAAATCTGATATTATAAAATTTAACTTGCACGAATTTCAATGCAAATTAAAAACTGAAATTTACTGCGTAGCACGCATAGTATTTATGATGTGCGGTGGAAGATCTCATTCCCCGAATCATTCCTCATATTTTTCAATCTTTTGCAATCAAACATTCAATCTTGACCGCAAAATCCCGATTTTGATCTGACGGCTGTAAACTCAGCACTATCTTGAAGGAACCTAAATGGAACGCAACACAACGCAACGCAGTACCGTGTGGGCCCCATCAAATTAAAAAGGTTTACTAATCCCATTAAAATATGCTACCTCCCACTGAAATGTTCTCCACGCATTCCATTTTCTTTTTCAAATTTTATTTGCTCTTAGTCTTATGATCTTATCCTATCCGCTATCCCCATATCCATCTATCTATTATATTTATATATATATACGCTATTACCATCTAACACATTCAATTTGTTGATTGAAGCTTCAAACAAAGAGACTTCAAAGAGCTCACAAATAAGACTAGAATACTACATCCGTGTTGAAGAGAGAATTATCAATTTTGTTTGGAGAATATGAGGCAGGATTTTGAATATGGATTAAATGGCAACGGCGATCTATCATCGGAGGTTTCTGATA
>CAXKVX010002591.1:0-21056 GCA_964058865.1 Eleocharis quinqueflora
GAAGCCTATCATTTGTGTATATTTTGCAAAATTTAATACAATTTTTTTTTTGGATAAAATTAACCATCAAATTGTCGACTTATGATCTAATTTTTGTCAAACATATTTTGTCAATACCAACAAACCAAAAAATGAT
This sequence comes from Eleocharis quinqueflora, assembly GCA_964058865.1. Lineage (NCBI taxonomy): Eukaryota > Viridiplantae > Streptophyta > Magnoliopsida > Poales > Cyperaceae > Eleocharis > Eleocharis quinqueflora. The sequence continues at coordinate 137 of CAXKVX010002591.1, forward strand.
GAAATATGAGTCCAACAGAATGACATATGTCATATAATACAAAATATATATAGTCAATTTAATATGAGTAATAGAAAAGGATACAAGTATTATTTTGACAGCTAATTTGGATATGGATACATATTGGTATCATCATTTAAAGTTAAGTTTTTTTGGAGAATTGTAATTTTAAATTAATTTGTGTAATTTAAATTGCCGAATTTTATTTGCAATAAAAGAAAATATAATGATACAATTAAAATCACATATAAAATCTACGACAAGAAGTCTAAAGTACTGCAACATGAAGTAACATATATTTTTTGAAATACAGATGTCGAACGTAGAAGTCGGACATGAGGCCACCAAAGTCAAAGAAAGCACATGGGGTGCAAGGACTTTTTGAATCGTGGTCATGATGAACTGCAGTGAGCAATAGAGGATAGTAGTAGACTTTTGTATAGGTAATGGTCGTATCCTTTAGTATAAATAGGAGGGTAGTGTAGAATAAAATAAGAGAGAGAAACTATCTGTAAAGTATCTGAGGTTAATAGAAAAATACTTTTCAGCAAATACTCTCTTCCCTCTCCGATCTAAGTAATTCTGTTTTAATTCCTCCATAAATCTATCCTCAGGTGAAGTGAGCTGAGCGCCACCTGCTAAGTGAGTTGTGAGAGCATTCGAGTGAATAACCTATGAGTGCCTTAGAACTTCCCTCAATACGAAAACATCCATCCTCGGGAAGTGCCTTCGGGTAGTGGTTATCAACCAACAAATTGGTATCAGAGCTAATGGCTGGATTCAGGAGCAGTTCATTCGGGCAGATGTCGTTGCCGAAGTTGAACAAGTCAAACTACAACAATTGGAGCAACCAGATAAAGGCATTGCTCGGAGCACAAAGAGTGTGGGAAGTAGTCGAGGATGGATTCCAAGACGCTACTCAGACCGAGGCAATGACCGGAGCTAACCCCAAGGCATTGAAAGAAAATCGCATGAAAGACAAGACAACTCTCTACATACTTTATCAAGGTGTAGATGAGGTTGACTTCGAGAAGATAGTCGAAGCAGCGACTTCGAAAGAAGCGTGGGAAACACTGCTGACAGCTTACAAAAGTGCTAAACGGGTTACACAGGTGAGACTTCAAACTGTCCGAGAAGAACTAGAGTCGATGAGAATGAAAGAATACGAAGGATTATCGGATTACATCACGAAGGTACATGCGGTAGTAAACCAACTGAAAAGGAATTGAGAGAAGTTAAAAGAAACTCGTGTAGTTGAAAAGATCTTGAGGTCACTGATCAATGCCTTCGAAAACATCGTGTGTGCAACCGAGGTCAGAAGCAAAGGAGAAGAGATGGTGAAAAAGGCCAGTTGAGCCAAAGCTCGGGAGGACGAGGCCGAGGCCAAGGTGGCAAAAACAAATCGAACATAGATTGCTAAAATTGCGAGAAGCATGTGCACTACGCGAGTGATTATTGGGCTGAAAAGAAAGTAGACGACAATGCCAACTACGCGGAGGTGAAAGCAGATGATGACGTGCTGATGGTGGCAAGCACATCTAATTCGGGAGGTGATACCATATGATATCTCGATACGAGAGCCAACAACCACATGACGGGACATCGATACTTGTTCAAAGAACTGACCGACACCCAGGGCACAATCTCATTCGGGAATGCCTCTAAGGTAGAGGTTAAAGGTCAAGGTAAGGTGCAGTTCCTCCAAAAGAACGGTAGGTTTGGAACAGTTGAAGACATGCATTACATTCCGGAGATGATGAGTAATATACTAAGTGTAAGACAGTTGATGGAGAAAGGATACACAATCCTCATGAAGGACAAGCATGAGAGAGCAATAACTCGGGTAGATATGGGTAGAACTAGATGTTCAAATTGAACTTGCAGAGGATAGAGGAGAAATGTCTCAAGGTCAACAAAGAAGACGAAGCTGTTGTGGCACATGAAATTCGGGCACTTGGGATATAGCAGCCTCAAGGACTTAGTGAATAAACAGTGGGTGAAAGGGCTGCCGAATCTCGCCTTCGAGAATAAGTTCTGCGAAGGGTCGCACAACACGCGAGAAACTCATTCGGGAAGTCACAATACCGAGCGAAGAAACCTCTCGAACTGATTCACACCGACATTCGTGGACCGATTACACCATGCTCATTCCGCAAGAAAATGTACTTCATCACTTTCATTGATGATTTCTCAAGGAAGTGTTGGGTGTACTTTCTGAAGGAGAAAGCCGGCACATTTGAGACCTTTAAAAAGTTTAGGTCATGATTGAGAAGTCAACCAGAGTGCATGTTCAGGCACTGAAATCGAACAGGAGAGTTGAGTACCTGTCGAATCAGTTCAAAGGTTACTGCAAAGAACACAGGATAAGAAGACACCGACAACACCATACACTCCACATCAAAACATATTTGCAAAGAGAAAGAATAGAACTATCCTTGATATGGTTTGTTCTATGCTTAAGATGAAAAACTTGCCGAAGGAGTTTTGGGCGGAAGCTGTGCAGTGTGCCGTGTACATCCAGAACCGATGTCCACATGCAATCCTCGAGAACAAGACCCCACAAGAGCTATGGAGCGAGCACGAGCCGAATGTGACCTATTTGAGAGTATCCGGGAGCGTGGGATATGCGCACATACCCGACCAGAAGAGAACAAAGCTCGAGGACAAAAGTCAGAAGCTTGTGTTCATAGGCTATGACGAGAAGTCGAAGGCCTATAAACTCTACAACTCGATCAACAACAAACTCGTGGTAAGTCGAGATGTAGAAGTAAACGAAGAGGCCAGCTGGAACCGGCAGAATATGCGGGAAGAAGAGTTGAACGTTGAACAGGTAGAAATCCCAACTCGGGTAGATGAAGCATCTAGCTCAGATAGTTCGGACGAAGACTCCAATACGGGTAGTTTAGAAGAACCCAAAAGGAGAAACCCAAGATACCGAAATGCATGACTTGTATGAGACTACAGGGGAGGTGCACTTAGTGTGCTTGTTAGCCGATGCTAAGACAATCTCATTCGAGGAAGCTGTTGGAGACCAGAAATGGAAGGTAGCGATGGATGAGGAGATCAAGGCAACTGAGAAGAACAAAACTTGGGATTTGGTGAAGTTTCCCAAAGAGAACAAAGCCATTGGAGTGAAGTGGGTGTTCAAGAAAAAGATGAACCCACAAGGTGAAGTCGAAAGATACAAGGCGGGACTGGTGGTAATAGGTTATCGGTAGAAGGCCGAAATCAATTACGATGAAGTATTCGCACCAGTTGCTCGCATGAAAACAATTCGGCTACTTATTTTGCATGCAACACAGTCCGAATGGCTGATCTATCAGATGGACGTGAAGTCGACATTGTTGAACAGAGTACTCGAAGAAGAGGTGTATGTGGAACTCAGTGCAAAGCTCTCCATGTATAAGGGAGGAGAAGCTGTTGAGGCTAACAACTATCGAAGCATAATCGGTAGCTTGAGGTACTTAACTTGCACACGACCAGATATTGCATTTGCAGTAGGCGTGACAAGTCGGTTTATGGAGAACCTGAGGTCCTCTCATTTGAAAGCAGTGAAGAGGATCCTGAGATATGTCAAGGCGATAGAAGATCTCGGGTTGTTTTACACAAAAACTAACGACTTCAAACTTTCAGGTTATATGGACAACGATTGGTGCAGGAACATCGACGATCGCAAGAGCACCATGAGCTTCACATTCTACATGGGAGGCACAACCTTCACATGGTTGTCAAAGAAGCAAGCCATTGTCACACTCTCAACTTGTGAAGCCGAGTATGTGGCAGCATCACACTGTGTGTGTCGCGCTATCTGGGTGAGAAACTTGCTGCTTGATCTGAAGCTCCCGCAACATGAAGCAACTGAGATTCGGGTAGATAACAAGTCAGCAATTGAATTGACAAAGAACCCGGGTCAACACAAGATGAACAAACATATTAATGTGAGCTTTCATTCTATTCGAGAACACATCAAGGATGGTGAAGTACGAGTAGTTCATGTGCAAAGCAATGCCAATGACCAAGCTGCACACATCTTTACCAAGGCTCTACCGAAGCCTTTGTTCGAGAACTGCAAGAAGATGCTCGAGATGGTGAATATTTGAGACTTGAGCTTAAGGGAGGATGTTGGAAGTTGTAATATCCAAGTCTCGAACCCAACTCTGAACCTGAAGGACAACAATAGGAACCCAGAACACTATTCGGATATTAAACACTGTTCGGGTAGTAAGAAGAACTCGAGAGGTGAAACTCGAGGAGTTCGAAAGCATACCGAGATAGAAGATATCAAGATGCCGAAGACAAAGAGAACTCGGGACAAACAATCCGAAGTCACTCAAGAAGCCGAAGATGATGATTCGGGAAGATCAACTCGAATCACTCGCAGCTTGATTTGACAAACGCCGAAAGTAGAAGTCTGATAGGAGGCTACCAAAGTCAGAGAAAGCACATGGGATGCAAGAACTTTTTGAACAGTGGTCGTGGTGAGCTACAATAAGCTATAAAGGATAGCTGTAGACTTTTGTATAGGTAATGATTATATTCTTTAGTATAAATAGGAGAGTAGTGTAGAATGAAATAAGAGAGAGAGAGAAACGATCTGTAAAGTATCAGAGGTTAATGGAAAATTTTCACAGAGGGCCATGCAGCAAACAATTTCAACAGATAGGGCCAGAGGCATCTTAAAAATTGCACAGAGGATCAAGGGCGCGATTAATAGTCGCGCCCCTAAGGAGATTCCATTTTTCCCTAAAATCAAGGCATTATGCATGTGTTTTTGCAGTTGTGGGCCCTAGCACTTAGGGGCGCGACTATTAATCACGCCCCTAAGTGTTGCTGGTATTTTTTTGTTATGTTATTATTATTTATACCTTTTAATATAATAATTATTAGTTAGTACTAATATATAATTTTTGAGTATTTGTTAATATATCAATAAAAGTAGCATATTCATATAATATTTATTATTAAGCATATTAATAATAATTTCAATATACAATAAATTTTTAATATGTATAGTTGTAATATAATACTATTAATTTGTCTTGTTAATTTTTTTGGGTTAAGTTATTATTATTTATATCCTTTAATATAATAATTATTTAGTACTAATATATTATTTTTGGGTATTTATTAATATATGTATATTAATATATATATATATATATATATATATATATATATATTTATACTATAATTATTATTAAGCAAATTAATATATATATATATATATATATATATATATTCATACAATATTTATTATTAAGCAAATTAATATATGTATAGTTATAATATAATACTATTAAATATTACATATGTTATTTATACACAATATGTTACAAGAAATAATAAATTGATGATATATTGAAGAAGCGGAGAGATGAGAGGATGACTCAGGCTTTGCGCTCAACGGTGTAGGTTCGAGACGACGAGCAACCGGACACGGCGAGGCAACTCGATCGAGGTTAGAGTTAGGATTTTGTTCCTTTCTTTTCCTTTTCTTCGACTTTCGAGCTCGAGCGCTGGTGAAATTGAAAGAGTCGAAGAGACTAGAGGAAATCTGTCATACCCGTCGTTGGTAATTGGAGAGGAAAGAGGGAGAAGTTTTGAGCGGGACTTGAAAAAAATGAGAGGGGAGAAGTGCGCGAGCAGGACTTAGAAAAATGGTTGTCGAAAAGAGAAAGCCACTAGATCCATTTTTTCAGTGGAAAATTGAGAAAATTGAGCCAAGCCCGTTAAGAGAAAATTGAGCCAAGTATTACTAATTTCATGGAATCACATGAGTTACTTCCGTGAAATAAGACAACATTTATTCAGTGGAAATAATTTACACCACATATTTAACTTCACTATTTCTGTGGAAATCATTTTTACCACACAAAAAAGCATATGTAACCACGCTAATAACGAAAATTCTGATAGTGCAACGTTGCAGAGCACTCTACACCAACAATCAAAGTGCTATGTGTCTCGTGAAGAACCCGGTGCTTCATTCGAGAACGAAGAAAATCCAACTGATGTACCATTGTATACATGAATTGATAAATGATGAGACATTGTCGTTGAGAAACATCGCAGGTGCGATAAATCCTGTGGACATGTTCACTGTCACCACAGATAAACTGGAATTTGCTTGGAGTATAGGAGATGCAAAAAAAAGTCGAGACACTAAGATGCAAGTGCTACCAATTTATCTTCAAGTGGGAGATTGCTGGGTGTAAAGACAACTTGTCCACCAAGCAACGTGATATGTTATTTGATCACAAAGCAAGGTGATGGGTTATTTGACTGCCACTCTTCTTTGATATAGAAATATTTGATAGATCAAATATCTTGTGATAAATATTTGTGTTAATTAAACTTCAACATAGCCATGCTCCTTAAATGGCTATGGCGAATCTATACAAAAGACGACTCAATTCTAGCCTCCTTCATTACAGAGCAATACAACCTTCCTTCGCTAAACACCACACAGGAAGATCTTAGAATATCAAACATACCTTCGTTCTTCTTAATGGACATCCTCACACTAATTGCTCTCCTACGAACCTCCATGGACACAAATCATGATGGGACAATAATTTGGAGATGGACATCGTCCAGAAAATTCACATCAAAGTCATTATACACACTTGGCTCTCCGACTCGGGAATCACCTCCAACTTCTCCACTAAATTGTGGCGTATCGAAGCACTGTTAAAAGTTAAAATTTTCGTTTGGCTACTCAAAGAAAGCTTGCCCAAAAGAGAACTCCTACAAAACAGAGGCTACCACATCAACGGATCATGCGTACTATGCAATTCGGGACATCGGAAAACATCGCAGCACCTATTCCTATCATGCCCATCTTGTCCTTTTGGTTGACCAATCGACAGGGACTGATCTAGTATGAACAAGGGGGGCAAGCCCCCCCCCCCTCGGGAATTTTTTTTTGTAAAAACTATGTGTATTTGTACGATTTGTCATTTTTTTTTTGCAAAATCACCATATATATTTAAAATTCTACGTTATTTTGCCCCTTGGAAAAAAATATAAATCTTGCCCCTCCTGACGAAAATTTCGGATCCGTCCCTGCCAATCGAGGTACATATGACAACCGCGGAGCGCAACTATGGTCCATTTGGAAGGAAAGGAACCGAAGGGTATTCTCACAGGCCAAAAGACTGCAACATACTCGCAACTGAGATCATACAAGAAGAATGGCACACTGTATAGAAGAATGAATTCTTTTATTTTTTTCGGCTTCCAACTGTAATAAACAATGTAAAACCCTTTTCTTTTTTAATGAAATCTAAATAGGAAAAGCCTATTTTTCTCAACAACAAAAAAAATCAGAGGCAAGCGGTACAATATATGCGATTTTCCTAGAGAATTAGCTTTCGTTCAAAATGATAGTTGTACAGCCTTATAAGCAGTGACGAGTGATGATGTGTTAAGTCTTGGCTGTATGTTAAATTTGACAAGCACCTCGTGACCTCCCTCTGTTACAAACCTTTGTTCTCTTTTGCACTTTCCCTCGCTAGCATACTTGTATTTGCGCTATGCACACTGTTTAGTCCCATACCCCTTTTCATAATTTTATACAGCTTGGATGTACATTATCTTCCTACCCGTGCATGATGGAAATGCATTTTTATTGTATGCATATACAATGATGTTCTGTTTGCATTTTATGATCAATGATATTGGATATGTACCACTGTTATTAGTTATTGGCGATGCGTTTAATTTTGAAAAATAGAAACTGGATATGATAAGAAATTATTTGTTATGACCGAACCATCAAATTTTACCAAAAAAAGAAGTCTTTTCGGTATATTCCGAGATTGGTTTTTGAGGAAAACCAGTATATTCCAAGATTGTTATGGTATACCAGTATATTTTGTGTACTTGTATATGCTTTATTATACGATTATATATGTATGTTTATACATATTTCGTCACAGGAGTATCAGGAATTGAAAACCAAAAGCAAGAACAAGAAAAAGAAAACACCCAAGTTGTGAACTTGTGCATGATTGCAACTAACTATAAATTACAGTAACATTATTATCTTGGCATGCGCATGCAGTCCTTGGATATTCTTTCTGGTTACATACCAGAGAGGATCATATGTATATTATATGGAGTATATAAGCTGGATTTTATTAATTGGCGATGTAACACCATATGTCACGTGATATTGAGACCTTTTTGGAAAGTACACTCACATGGAATTTTAGGCTAATATAAACAAAAATCAAATATAAAGTATAAAGTAGAGAGACGAATTAATGTCATTTAGTCTTTTGGGAAATATCTCATTCAAGCGTGGAAGCTAATGTATAAAGGTGAGGCGACAGGAGACAAAAGGGATTTGGTTGGGTATTTGCCTACATATCACCATGCATGATATTTTGTGACATTCATTTCTATTGATTATCGGATGTAGAATTTCAGACAATGAGGATCAATTCTAGGGAAACATAAGTAAGAATATGAGATCGAGCCAAGATAGAAAAATTTTATCGAAGTATCAAGTATGAAGATATTTCTAGTGCTTATAGTAATTTTATTTTGAAACACTAGAAATGTACACACGTATATTACTTCAACAATTTTGGTCAAAAAAAAGTAAAGATCGATCACTTGACCTCCATTTAACTTGTTGAATGTAGTCATTGTACATATATAGTAACTAGTAATCATATTTGTATACATGTATACGGAAAAAAATAATGTAGACGAAAAATTGTTCGCATATTAATATATATTATTAAATTACAATTTTATAATAAAAATATATATTATAAGAGATATAATACATAAGGTAATATATCAAAAATAGATGGGTGACCCAATGGTTAATTGTTTGTGAGGTATTAGGCTTGATCCAGGTTCAAAACTCGTTGCCTATCTTAATTTTCAGATGGAATTTGATCGGATGAATGTTATACAATCTGCCAAAAACCATTAAATCATAGCTTTTGAGTGTTTTGTGATCATTCAAGGTCCTTCTTTATTAAGCACCAAATTATTCTCATCTTACGGTTAATTTGGTAAATGATCAATTTATAAATTAAAATCTAAATTTTGTTTGAATATTTTGAAAGTATCTAAAAAAATAAAAAAAATATTTTGAAAGTATCTATAAGTTATGTATCAAATTGATTAATTAAGCAATTTGTGTAATGTCAATGACATTACACAGATTGATATATATTTTAAATTCATGATATTGATTTGTCTATCGTCATTTAATGTGTGCATGTGTTGAATTTTGATATTTTAAAATATTATTTTGGATCAACCAAAATGAACCAAAATATTACTTCAATTTTAGTGGTTCAGTTGACAAATTTATTTCAGTTGGTTCAGTTATTTTTGTTATAACAGAACCGACTGTTTGAGCACCCCTATTTCAAACAATAAGTGATGTTATTAGACAAATTAATCACATATTACAATATAAAAATCACACAAATAAAAATTTTAATCACATGCACCAAAATATGTGTGTGTACATGCCACAAAATTTATAAATAATTGTACATTATGTACATGTTTTTCTAGGTCTTTATCTCAAATGTCAAAATGAAATAGCCTATCCAACCCGTTTTCATTCATCCAATGAAAAAGTAATTCTTCGATGGAGATCCTTAATTTAGCAGACCACATGACTGTGTTTCAAGTTTCTATTTTGCGTTTTTTTTTTTGCAGACAATTTGGTTTATTTTTCTCCAGTAAAATTAGAGCTATTACAAAGTTACAATACTTGCATAAGAGCCTCAGAGATTCCTTGGGTCCCAAAGAAGAGCCGTTACAATTGGCAATGCAACAAAATAAAGTAATAAACTATCCAATTAATTAGTTATCAAGCGGTGGTACTATGTTAGTATGTTATTGTAACAGATAAGGAAGAAACACTATTAGGAGACTCAATGTTAGTATGTTATTGTTAGAGTATCTATATCTGAAATTCTTAAAAAATTTAAATAATTGTTACATCATATTTAGAAATTTAATCTTTTTTAGTTTCTAAATTCTCCATCTCTGAAACAAAAAAATTAAAGTTTTTTAATTATCACATGAGAAAATACTACCGGTGTTGTGGAAGATCGATCAATTTTACCAATGATTAAGTCACGTTAGAGTTTATAAACTCTAAAGCAAAATTGTCAAATAAGAAACTCTGAAAAAAATTACTAAATAAAAAATTCATCTACATTCCTAAAATTCATTTAGAAATTGTCTCGTAAAATTAGAAACTCTAAGTGTTTCAGAAATAGAGATGCTCTTAGATTTGTTATGTTATTATAATTTAAATTTGCACCGTGGTGCAGCGAATTGATCAACAGCGGAAAAATTTCATGAAAGCCAAATTTTGAGTCAGATTAAACATAATGGTCTAGCACTTTTAGAAAATTTTATAAATTACAGAGGGCGCAAGCCTAAACTATCCTCCTTATTTTTTTAAAGGAAATTATCCTCCTTATTTTAATATTTTGTCGTCTATTTTTCTTGTTTGGGGCTCAATTCAGGATAAAAATAAAAGCGCTATTGTTGGTCACGTCTCTAAAAAATTGAATTGATTCTGAAATTTTTTAAGAAGTTTCAGTTGAAATTCATCTAGAAACGCTATTGTTAAGCACGCCTCTATTTTCTACATAACGGAGAAAACAAACAAGAAGAAAACATACGTAAATAACAAAATAATCGAAAATAATTCAGAAACGTCATCATTAATAGCGTCTCCGATCATTTGTAAATTTTTTAAATCCTAGACTATTATATTTAATCGGGCCAATATTGGAAGCCTTTATAAAAAGGGAAATTTAATTTTATGCCACTACAAAATTTGATAATTGTCAAAACGTCACTCAGAAAAAAAATTATCAAAATGTCATTATGGACACCTGATTTCAATACAAAAAATAGTCGGTAGTGGCATTTTGACAAAAAAAAAATTCTGAGTGCATTTTGACAATTTTAAATTTTTATAGTGACAAAAAATCAAATGTCCTTTATAAAAAATTCCTCACTAGAACTAGAAGAAGAACTCAGGTCTTCCCAAGCTGCAAAAATAATGAAGGCCCAAATTGGTTTGGGTTTGGTCTTTATATGTTTGTAATAAGACCACCACAAATAAACCTGTTATGGAAATTCACTTATCTGCAAATAATTTGGAAGGATATGTAGAAGTAGAGCTTAACCTTAGTAATTTATTCGATGAGATAGTGGGATTAAAAATTATTAATTCTTAATTAATTGATGTTAAAACTTAAAAAAAATGACAAGAAGTTTATTGTCTTTAACATAACGTTAGTTCTAAGTTGGGGGTCTGATACTAGCACTCATTTATCCTCAATGATACAATTAAGCATGTCAAGGAAAAGTTCACTGAAATTACAAAGTTTACATGGTAAAAAAGAAACTTAACACAAAAACCTATTGAAAAATGTGCTCTCTCGTGTCACAGAAATAATGCAATAATAATAAAAAGAAATCACCGAATCAGTTATAACCCATAAGTCCTTACAAAGATAGGGGGTGCCAATGAATATTCGAAATCTGATTATCCGATTTAAATTTGGACCCATGAACGTGCATGTGGACCTTAACTTTGTTTTTATACTTTAATGAATCCTCTAAAGTTGTGGCATACGATGAAGGTTATGAGTCATACATGAAGCATTTAGTATCATTGAGAAAAGCATATCATTGAGGATTCAAAGTTGTACTAATTACACATAAATCAAGTTTATGAATCAAGAATGATGTTTCGGGAGAGAGTAATTGAGCATCGTTTAAGAAAGATGACAATCGTTACGAAAAAATCAATTTAGTTTTATGTCCGGACGATCGACTATGAAGATGATTTTCTTGAAAAGACAATTGATGAGGAGATATAGAGAACAAAAGAAGGATATGCACATGATATTCATCGATTTGGAGAAAGCGTATGACAAAGTACCGTGAAAGGTCATGTGGTGGGCACTTGACAAAGTACGTCAACCTTATCAAGAATATGTACGATAATGTTGTAAGTAGTGTCAGAGTATGTGACGGCAAAACTGATGGCTTTCCCATTATAATGATTACATCAATGGTCATCCTTGAGCCATTACATCTTTGCCTTAGTGATCGATGAGATTGCGAAAGACATACAATAAGATATCTCATGGCACATGTTCTTTGCAGACGATGTGGTTCTAATTGACAAAAGTAAGGTAGGGATTGGTAGAAAAATAGAGTTGTGACGGGAGACATTAGAATCGAAAGATTTTAGGCGTAGTAGGACTAAGACCGAGTATATGAAGTGCGAGTTCAGCGATGCTCGATCAGAAGATGGAGATACCAGTTTAGAAGGAAAAATAGTGCCTAGAAGAAATACCTTTCTATTTTTGAGATCAATACTACAATGTGATGGCGAGATTGATTAATATGTTAGTCATATAATATGAGCGGGTTGGATAAAATTGTGACAAGCATCTAGCACCCTATGCGACAAAAATGTTCCACAACAGTTGAAAGGTAAGTTCTATAGGACATCGATCGCACATGCAATGTTGTATGTAGCAGATTGTTGAGCTACTATAGGACACCACATACAAAAGATTAGCATGACAGATATGTGTATGTTACGGTGAATATGTGGACATATAAGAAGGAATTGCATTAGAAATAACGATATACATGACAAGGCCGGAGTTGCACCAATTGAAGAGAAACTTATTCAACATTGTTTGAGATGGTATGCGCATAACTAGCGGAGGCCTTCTGATGCAACGGTACGTAGTGAACTTTTAAGTCGTGTGGAAGACACAGGAAGAGGTAGGGGTCGATCGAAATTGGCATGTCATGAAGCAGTAAAAAGAGACTTAAAGGCATGAAATGTCTCCAAAGAGTTGACGTCGGATAGGAGTGCATGAAATTTAGCGATCCACGCACCAAAACCATGATATAGAATAAAATTTAGTACTAGTATAGTTGTACGACTTTAGTCCAGAATTGGAGATGTAAGATGCTATAATCTATAGAATATTTTATTATTATTATTATTATTATTATTATTATTATTATTATTCTTATTCTTATTCTTATTATTATTGTTATTATAATTGTCGTTGTTGTAGTTGTTGTTATTATTATTATTATTGTTATTATCATTATTATTTGTATTATCATTATTGTTATAATACTATTTCTATTTATCATTATTTTATTATTTATTATATTATTATTATTTGAGTAAAGGCACCGTGCTCCTAGGAGCATGGAGATCTCCTGTGCTCTTAACTAAAAAATATACTTAGCCACCACTAATAAAATACTTGGTCACCAAGTGTACATAGACCTCAGATTAAATCTATGTGCCACCACCAAATCAGGTACAAATCTAGATGTCAGACCACCTAAGTCAAAGCACAAGCATGAGCTAAATCTAAAGTAAGCCAAAGTCCAAATCAAAAGGCCTTTCCGATAAACAAAACATGAGCCACAAAATCCAAATCTAAAATTATGCCTCAAAATCGAATCCAAAATGGACTGCCTCCAAGTCAAATACAAAGCTAAATTTTTGCCACCTAAATAAAAAAAAATGAGCCAAGTCCAAAAAATAAACCAAAGTCCAAATAATGAATGGACCGGAGCAAATTGCGAATGTCCCCAACAAGCCAAAAATGAGAGGAGCGAATGTGAGTTTCATCTCAAAATGGTATTATGGGTGATGGCGCCATAAGCAATCACTGGTATTGGTCGTTCGCCTAAGTAACGTTCACTAGTTTTGTCCATCTATCCAAGGGGCCTAAATGATGGATTGTGTTAAGTGAATTATCTCGAAATAATCCTACGAAGTAATAATTCCTCTTGTGGAAAATCATGAATGATTAAATAAATAAGATACAACCTTATGCTTTGGAGTTTAACAAAAGCAAGGCTGCGAGAATTGTGCCTTTAAACATTGCCCTTCCATGAATCCCAATGACGAAATAACCTTCTCTATTTTTTATAAAGTAAGCTGAGGAGGACTTAGAATAGGAAGCAAGTGGATCCCGAGCGAAAAATGAGCAATCCAAATAAACAAATCAAAATAAGAGGAGAGAAAAGTGAGTTACACTAAAAAATAGTATCTAAGTGATGACACCATAAGCAGTCATTGATATTGGTCGTTCGCCTAAGTAATGTCCGCTGGTTTGATCATCTATCTAAAGAGCCTAAATGATGGATATGGTTAGGCAATTGTCCCTACCTTATCTAAAGAAACAGTGATTCCCCCGAGACATTGTAAAGGATAAAAATAAATAAGATGCACTATGTTGCCCATTTTAAACCAAAACTGGGTCTCGCCGAAAACGGGTCTTGCATAAACTTCTACAAACCAAAATCAATCCAAATTTCTAGTTCCCTCAAGATCAAATGGGAAATATGGAAAACAATACCATACAAATGGCCACCAATAAACAAAATCTCCAAAAAAATACACATGTCACCAACAAATATACACAAAACAAGTACATCCAAGACAAGGACCACTAACAAACAAGTGAACCATATAAACCAAACAAACATGTCCAAAGTACAAGTAAAATCCTAAAGTCCTAAGCATGAGGAGTCAATCTCATTTCCTCCTGGAAACATCAAAGGAATAGTGCCTCGAATGAACAAACTTGGACCTAAATCTCTCCCTCCTAAGAGTTGTGCGACTGCGAATAGGACCTATAGATCCAACTAAACAAAACAAGAAGTCAATTCAATACAAAACCACCCCAAAGAAAGTAAAATAAAGGCCAAATATTATGTGTTGGCCGTCCTTTTCCCGACACTTCCTTCTGACCCGCTTTTTCTTGGTCGATGATGCATATTTTGAAAAAAGAAGGACAGGTCACCCCAAACGAGCATGATCTCTATCTTTTTGTAACTTAGGTGCATGTAATCGCTCAGAGTTTTGTTTATTTAACCAATGAGGTCCTCAATTTCTAAGTCCTAGTCGGGCCCAAGCCCCTGCCATTATTTAAATGATGCATTATTTAAGTCCCCAATATCCATGATTCTCAAGTGATTAGGAGAGTACTGAATAACACAAGGTGATTTTTAAAAAGATTTGATTTGATTTGAAAACGCCAAATTATTTAACCCCTTTTATAGTAACTTTTTTTTATAGAAATATTACTAACTAACAATGTTATGTTATTTTGCTCTAATACTTATTTTGTTATTCATTTACTTGTGTTTACTTGAGTATGTATTTATTTTAATATCACATTTAATTTAATAAGAGTGTGTTTTGTTTCATGAGAACATGAAGAAAGTTCAGATATCATGTTCTTGTGATTTATGATTTGTGGTTGATACTTATACTTGGGATATTTGGGCATTATGCAATTTCATGTTTTTATGCATAATGAGGCATATGCAAGATTTTGTTTCATTTTCTCTTTACTTATGACAAGAAATCTTTGAATCTATTTATATTCTCACTTTGGTTTTTATTCTCATTTTTAATGATTTTGCAAAAGAATGTGTCATCTTTTGCCTTCATAAGATTTTGAATTTATTTGTTTGTTTCATTCATGGTTTTATTTACAAAATTGTTTTGATTTTATTTGTATTTTCATGTTTTGCTTGTCATTTTATGCATAAGAAAGGTCTTTCAAGATGCATTTCATTCCAAGACTTTCATGAGATTTTTTATGCATGAAAGAGAGAAATTCATGAATTTATACAATTTACATTTCTTTTTTATTTTTGGCAAAAAGAGTTTTATGCAAAATAGGGATTTTTAAGCATTTTTTATTTTCCATCTTTTGATGCATTTTAGGAATTTATATAATTTCACTTTTAATGTTTTTTATTTAAGATACTTGATTTGTGAAATTTGATTTATGTACTTAAAAAATGCAATATTTTTATGCATATAAAAGCTTTATTTTCTTTAATATTTTCAAAGAAAGGAAGTTTTGTTTTATTTATACTTTGAAAGTATAAGGTATATATATATATATATATACACACACACATATAGAGGGCACGGGTAAAATAATAAGCATAGTACATCCCCTTTTGTATCATGCGGCTATGCATGTTTAATTTTTTCAATAAATTAAGATTTAAGTTTCTCAATAAATTTATCATATCAAAATCTTGTAGGAAATCAACTTTCGTGATTTTTACAAGTTTTCTTGATATTTTTAAATATTTTTTAAAAACAACTCATAAATTGCACTTTTGTAGTATTAAATCCGGAATGTCTTTAAAAAATATTTTACAAATAGCAAGAAAGCTCTAAAAATCACGAAACTCAATTTCCTACAATATTTTGATATGAAGAATTTATTGAGCAACTTAAATCTCTATTTATTGAGCTAAATATATATATATGCATAGTACGAAAGGGGGTGTACTATGCATATTATCTTAGCCTTGCTCATATATATATATATATATATATATAGAAATTTGATTTAGGACTTTTAATATGAAATTTATTTATTTTAAAGCATTTAATTTTGTACTTTTAAGCATTTTTATAAGAAAAGAAATTTATATATTTGATCTTATGAATTTTGGATACAAAAATATATTTTTGGGCATTTTTATTTAGGATTTATCAATTTTATTCTTTAATTAAAAAAAGAAAAAAAATAGAGTTTATTTGATTTTTGAATTTGGCAACAAAATAAAATGCTCACAATATATCTAAACATCGTATAGAAATATAGAGCATGAATTTAGAAGAATTTTAATATTTGTTTCTGAATTTTTGGACTTTATTTGCTATATTTACAAAATTATACAACATGAAATACATATTTAATTTGAGCCGTTTGATTTAATCAGTGCTTTTGCATTTGGACCCTCCCCTTCTTCTTCCTCCCGTGGTTTTGAATCTTGTTTGACTTCAATGTCGAGTGAGCTCCATGTCATGATAGCTTGATTGGAGTATACCTCGAGCATCATGTGGGTGTCAGGAGTTGAATGATCCCACTATCGATGGCCAGAAATCACCGGAGGTGGTGGAGCTCTGCCACTTGCCTTCGGATGAAATTTTTTATTTAATTTCAATTTTTAAAGCTATTTAATTGGTTCTAAAGCTTGAATTTGATTATTTTAAGCTTCCAGAACATGTTTGAAGTGTCCTTGAGTTTCAATTTCATTTGCATGTTCTATTTCGACGAATTGGGTCTGATTTGGATTGATTTGGTACAAAACAGTTACAATTTGAACCCAAATTTGAATTTTAAAGGCTCAGTTAAATTTTTTGTTTAAATGTCATCTGCAAACATGAAGCAACATCCAGCATGCTTCATTTTGAATCAAAACAGAGGAATTGGAGTTTCAATTTGAGTTCTTTGGGTTCAAATTGATTTCTCTTGATCCAAGGAGGTTCCCAAATCATTAGGCAACATCTAGCAAGAATTTATTTAACTTGGCACAATTTGAATTTTAGTTTGATTGAGTTTGATTCACTGTCCAGGGCATTTGGGGTCAAAACAACAAAGTTTTTGTTTGAATTTAGATTTCAAGTGTCCAATTCAATTCTTTAAAGCACCATAAACATTTACAAGCTTCAGCAATATCGGATAAACATGCAATTCCATTTGCCACTGCTTCAATTTTGAATTTGGTTCAATTTCACCACAATTTGATCAATTTGAGTGTTGGTTTGGGTTTCGGTGGCCAACCTGACCTCTTAATCATCAAGCAAGTCCACAATTATATACACAAACATCATGCAATCATCACAAGAACAATTCGAATCAAGCTCAGCAAGGATTTGCTAATTTTGGTTCAATTCAGTTAAAATTAGGGTTCAGCTGAGCACTAGACTTAAAACAGTTCCAAACAAGCAATCAAATGCAGGAAATTGAGTTTGATGATTGATTTCAGATGGTTTGAATGTTTGTTTTGAAGACTGAAAAGGCTTGAAGCTTGATAAGATTCAGAAGACTTTCAATTTTTGATTTCAAATTTGAATCCAGAATGGGGAAAGAACCGTTTTCTGTTTGAAATAGCTTCAATTTGAAGATTGCTTATCCAAAAATTATGAAATTAATTCTGGAAGTTTATATGAACATAATGTACATGTTTGCAAGGAGGATTTGGATTTGAAGTTTAAATGAGACTTGTACAAAAATAACAAATCTTTGACAACTTTGGATCAAAAGGTTGAAAAGGGGTATTTGATTTGGATTTGAGTTTTGAAGCTTGGAAAATTGATTTTACACTGGTATAAGGCTTATTATACACAGTGAGACTTTGAGGAAGCATAAAAAGGGATTTATCTTGTAAAACCCACCATTTTTAAGAATTTCATTAGTAAATAATTATCTTGTTAATCACAAAATTTTCCATTTATTTAAAATATTAGCTCTAATTTAACTTAAATACTTAAAATTAATAATTTGTATTTTGTGACTTACAAAATTTCGTATAAATTAAGACATTCTAAGTAAAGCTAATAAACTAACTTAAGACTGTTAAGAACATAATAGAAGGTATAATAAGAGTCTATAAATTACCAATGAAATCGGATTACCTAAGTGTAATCAAAATTTACACTTAGTGCGACGATAAACATTAATACAAGGTATTAATCACATGACCATTGCTGAAATTTGAACATGTAATTAAATATCTACAAAATTTCCAATTCAGAATTATTCACAATATGATTGGGTGCACAATTTTATTCTCTATAAATCCAAAACATTGTTAATAAATTTTTAGAGAGTTACGCATCATGTTGCACCAAAACTAGACTCATTGGGTCGTGTTTGAGTCGGACAATTTAACACCACCTGAAAGTATACAAAGAAAGTGCCATTTTCCTGATCCCACTTATTCCCTTTTTGACTCTTTTCGATCCTCTACGCTGAAGCAAGGTGAAGCGGGTCAAATGATTACCTATTTGAGTCACCTTTCCAAAAGGCGAAAGGAGTCGATACAAAGGAACGAACGAGACTCGCCGTACCCCTGATCTCACTCACCTTACATAGGTCAAGAGAAACCCCTCGGTATCTTCACCTCTTTTCGATCCACTATGACGAATCTGTGCGAGGCATAGCATGGCGGGATCAGACGGGTCAAACTACACGTTTTTTCAGCCAAACTATGAACTAATCGAAAGGTTGACGCCATAGAGGATCTGGACGGTGCCTTGTGAAACCCGTCCCTTTTTCCCTCTTTCTTCACGCCTGTCCCCCACGCTACATTTCCCCCTCTCTCTTACTGAGAGCCTACCTCCTTTTCTCTCCCTGTGTCTTCTCGAGACACACCACTCTCTCACAGTCTCTCTCTCACTTTCACTCTCTCTCTCACTCTGAGGGTACTCTCTCTCTCTCGCTGTCGGACCCTCTCTCCTCTTTCTCTTATCTCCCCGCCACGTCACCCACAATACTCTCCATCTCACCTTTTCTCCCTCCCTCCTCACTTATTCTCTCCTGCACTCCTCTCTCTCCCTTATTAATCTCTCTGTCTCTCCCTTTGTCTTTCCTTCTCCCTCCCACGCATGCACCTTCCTCTCACTTATCGCCCTTTGTACTCTCTGTCATGGCTGTCAAATCTCTCTCTCTCTCTCGCAACATTCTTTACTTTTCTTTATTCCTTTCTCCCGGTCTTCTCCCCTCTCCTTTACGTCTCTTTCAATAGTTTTCTCTTAGACCTTCCAGCCAGCACTCGAGTGGTAAGTACGGCCACTCGTGACACATACCTCCACTCTAAGCATCCCCCCCTCTATAAATTGCGTAGATCTGGTTCTCTGCCTCCCTCTTTGGAAACATTGCTCATGTGCTGAGAATTTAGCTAACTCAGATCTTTTTGTTCGAGAAAAGTCGTTGCTGAGTAGTTAGAAAGAAAGAGGGAGTAGAAGAGGAGGCCAGATCCGAGGACGAGAGAGGGGAGGAGCTAGCACCCACATCCCTTTTTCCCGATCGCTGTTACTTGACCAGCTCTCGGTACTGGTAATTACACGAAACTCTAAAATTGCTTATGTAAGTCGATTTTCACTGCCTTGTTGTTTCTTTGTGCTACTTGCTTGTTTTGTTGGTTGTTGTTTATTCTCATTTTTGTTGATATTGGAGCAGTGGCCATCGAGCTATTGCTTGGGGTCCTGTGGGAGGGTACCTATGTGCAAATTGACTATTACTAAGTGATGTACCTTAAGTGATGTACCTTAGTCTGGCTATTTTTGGCTTAACCAAAACTTTACCATAGTATGGAGCTTACTGGTTCATATCTGATTTGGGAATCTGTGTACTCATTGGATTGTCTATTCACTGATAGACCATCTTACCACCATATTTACTGCTCTTGAATTTTTACTGGCACTTGTGCCTGATCTGTCATATGATTAGTTCTGTCTGGTTATTGGTACCAGTACCAGCCCTACTGGTAAATTTTTTTAACAGTCCGAGTGGCTCTGCTGTTGTGCTGGCATGACTAGTGTTGGTTAATTTTCTTTATATTGGTCCTATGTGTTTGTTGATTTTATGCGTGAGAGACAAGCCCAGAGTAATGCCTGGGCTGTAAGGATCGATCTGACATTTCTGGACCCTTAAACAAAATAAAAACAAAAATGCAAATTGGGCATTTGGGCCTGTTGAGCCCACTGGACCCTTATGGACCCTTGCTGGATTTAAAGCACTCAAAATAATAATTTGGCTCATTGGGCCCAACAGATATTATACCTATAAAATAAAAATAAATAAAATAGTTTCTAAGTATATTTGGGCATGGGCCCTATTTGGGCCGAGTTGGGTATATACAGATATTACAAAATTAGAGGCCCGACCCAGAATACTTAGTAACTAGACCCGAATAAGAAAAAGGACCGAGAAAGGTATATTGGGAAATGACGACCTATAGTTCGTGCAGCACGAGCTTCGGCTATGACGCACGAGTACGGACTTCCGATCCCGCTCAAGATTAAAACAAACCAAACATAAAC